>JASKMD010000020.1:3524126-3747952 GCA_030144725.1 Haematococcus lacustris | reverse complement strand
AAGGTACCGCAACGTCGCGAAACTGCAAGACATCGCAAAATTAAACGTTGGCGCACCAACGTTGGCATGGGAACATGGCAGATACATTAATTAGGCTTGTGCATATGGTTGTGACATGCCTATGTACAGTCCCTTGTAAACACCTCTATGTATGCTGCTACACACACACAATGCATGTATACCGTCATTCTAGTTGCCACCAACGGTCCTTGCCCCCGCTACCGACCGCCCTGCCCCCCGGCCTACCCCACCCTGCCCACCTAGCACCCTGCCCCCCCGGCCTACCCCCCCCTGCCCCCCTGCTGCCCTCCCCCCCCACAGGCTCAGGAGCGTGGCGAGCTGCAGCAGCTGCAGGACACGGCGCTGTATGCGCTGGAGGGGCTGGTGGAGGGGGCTGACCCGGCCACCCAGCGCGCCTCAGGCCTGGCTCTGCTCGACATCCTGGTCTCACGCAAGGGGCGGGCAGCACTACGGTAGGGGTGGGGGGGAGGGAAAGTGGGGGAGGGGGGGTCAAGGTAGAAGCTGGACAAGCCAAGCCCAATGGGGGGAGGGAGATGAGTGAGGAGGTGAGAGGGCGGAGAGTGGTGGGGGGGATAGTTTGTTGCAGGGGAGTGATGTGGGAGGGTGGTGTTATGCCGCTCCTGGCAAAGGCAACGGGGTGATGTGTGGCTGGGGGGTTATGGGTGCCCTGTGTGTAGCCCTGGTCAGAGCGAACCCTGACCCTAAACCTAACTCTAAACCCTAAACCTGTGCCCATGATCATAAACCTAAGCCCTAAAACCTGATCCTGCACCCTAACCCTAAACCCTAACCCTGGGTGGGATGCAGTGTGCAGGTCAGGCCCCTGGCTGCTGTGCCGACAGCTGGGCCAGGCAGTGCCAGCAGCAGCAGTGCCACCAGCAGCAGTGCCAGCAGCAGCAGCAGCAGCAGCAGCAGCAGTGGGTGGGATGCAGTGTGCAGCGCTGGCCAGCGGCAGCTCACGGACCCCTGTCACTGGGAGAGGGAGGGGTGTGAGGGCCCTCAGGGGGGTGCCTTGCTCGCCCTGTGGTGGCTGCAGGGGGGAGGGTTTAGCCCAGCAGCTCCTCACGGCGCTGGTCAAGCTGCAGCACCACACAGACCCTGTGATGGCCCTGGTGGCAGCAGGCATCCTGCAGGTCAGGAAGGGCCACCTCTGCCTGCCTGCCTGCTTGCTGCCTGCCTGCCTGCCTGCCTGCCTGCCTGCCTGCCTTGATTGTATGACTGATCTGAGTGACCGACTGGCTTGCTGATGGGTGGTCCCCCCCCACCCCCATTCCCCCCCCTGCCGTGTGGCTGGACCTGCCTGTGTGCAACTGACTGAGTGACTGACTGCTTGATGGTATGATTTGCTTATCTTGATGGTATGACTGGCTGCCCACCCCACCCCACCTCTGCCGTGCGACTGACCCTGCCTGTGTGCAGGCCATGGCCTGTGAGGACGCTCACCCCTCATTCCTTGCGTCACAGCCAGCAGCGGTGCTGTGTGGTCAGCTGCTGCAGGTGACCCCATCCCACCCCACCCCACCCTGGCTGGAACCGCACCTGGCTTGCCTGAGTGCCCCTGCTGCTTTCACCCTTGTCCCTTGCCCTGCTCTGTGCCCCTGCTGCGTTGTCCCCCTCCCCTGGCCCCCTTTTGGCCTGACTGGGCAGCATGCTGCACATCAGTTGAGATCCAGCCCCTGCACAAGTCCAGGCAGCAGTTGAGATCCAGCCCCTGATGGAAGGAAGTTCAGCCATGGTAACCCCGTGCTGTGGGAAGGGGCCGGATAATATGTTGTATAATGTCGGAGTAATATGTATTGTATAATGTCGGAGTGTAATAACGGTTGAGGCTGGGTCGAGAGTTGCGGTAAACATCGAGGTGCAGCTGAGACGTCTACGCAACTTGAGACCTGCCCCTGCTCGGACTCGAAAGCCCCGTAATGTAAAGGGATACCGCTAGATCAGTATTAAGTCGGATGCTGATGATTTTCCTTCTAACAGTATAAAAACACAAAAATATATAACATAAACTGGCTTTGTGGCGGAATGTGTAGTGGCGGCAGGCTGTGTAGTGGCGGTGTTTGTGCAGGCAGGCCATGCCATGCACTCACCCGCCATGCTGGCAATACTAGCAAGGCATTGGGAATTGAGCCCGTTGCCTGACGCATGGCCTGGTGACGGCCATCTGTGCAGGTCCACCATGATCTGCTCCGCCCCATACTCCACACCCACACCTCCACACCCACACCTCCACACCTCCACACCTTAGCCGCTCTTGACCCTCCCCTCCATTCCTGCTTCGGGCCCTCCCCCAGCCACCTGGACCCCCCAGCCTCCCCACCCCTGAGCTCCTCCCAGCACCAGCTCCCCTCCCTCCCCGCCCTGGACCTCGACCTCCGGGCCTCCTGCAGGCCAGCCCCTCCCCCTCCCCCTCTCACCCAGCCTCAACCCCATGCGACCCAGGGGGTGTTGGAGCAGGTCAGGCAGGAGCTGCGGCAGGCGGTGAGGCGGACCACAGAAGGGCCCATGGGGCGGCTGGTGGCTGCACAGCTGGGCGATGCAGGTGGGCCAGGGGCCTTCCCTTCCCTCGCCCCTCCCCTCGCCCCTCCCCTCACCCCTCCCCTCTTCCCTGCCCCCTTCCCTGCCCCCTTCCCTGCCCCCACCCTCGACCACCCCTTTCCACCTGTCAATCATCCTGAGCACTGCAAACCTTTTCAAGATCGTAGCATTGCCGGCCACCCCATGCAGCACTCATGCACCTGACCTACACATGGCGAGCAAACGCGGCAGTCTGCTCACGCACCAGCTGCAAGCGTCATGAGCCTGCCGCCATTTGTTGCCACTCAGCGGCTCAGCTTGACTCCTACTCCCCTCCTCCACCACCCCCACTGCCCTTGCAGCCGTAACCACCCCTGCTGCCCCTGCTGCCCGGCTTGCCTGGCCTGCTCCGCTGCCCTGCAGCCCGGCCCCTGCGCAGCCACCTGCCGCTCACGCTGCTGGCGCTGAGTGTGGCTACCTCGTCCGATCAGGGCCGGGTGCACTTTGCACCTCGAGTGAAGGACCAACTGCGCAAGGTGAGGCGGGTGGGTAGAGGGTAGAGTAGGCGTAGGGTAGAGGGTAGAGTAGGAGTAGGGTAGAGTAGGGAGGGTAGAGTAGGGAGGGTAGGCTGGTCAGCAGGCGGTTCGTGGGAGGCTGGTTGGGAGGTCAGCAGGTGGTTCAAGCAATGGGCAGGCAGGCAGGCAGGCTGGGTGTGCAAGCGGGAGGGTAGGCGGCAGGCGGGTAGGCAACGAGTGCCACGCGGCAGCGGTCGCTAAGCTGCAATGACTCAGCAGCAGAGGCTATGGGTGGCTCGTCAATACATAGGTAGAGCAGGCTCTAGGCCTTGACATGCTGTCATAACTGTCAGAAACCCTCTCACAGCATCGCCAGCGTGAGGCGGGTGTAAGGCTGGCCGCTAGGGTAGCAGACAATGCAAGCACCAGGGGGAAGCGCAGGCTGGCAGGCTGGGTGTGCAAGCGGGGGGTTAGGCGGCAGTCAGGTAGGCAGGTTCCTAAGCTGCAATGACTCAGCAGCAGAGGCTGTGGGGTGTCTCACCCACATGGAGGCATTGCCCAATTTGACTCGTTGCCTAGTTTGACACGTTGCCAACGAACAACCCCATTGATCACTGACTGACAGTTGCTCTGATCTACTGTCAGTGCTGCCGCTTATGGTGCTGCTCCTGCTCGTGCCCCTGCCGCTGCTGTTGCTGACAAGAGCAGATGGGCGTGCTGAACAAACTGGCACGCGCCACTCTACCTTACGCAGTTCACTTCGCGCGGCTGCTGAGCCCCACACCCCCAGCAGCAGCAGCCCCACAACCCCTGACCCCATCTGAACCCAGCAGTGGACAGCACTCACCCCCACCTGCAGCCCCCCAAACACCCCCTGCCCTTTCCTCCAGCCCTGACCCTGACCTCAGCCCACCACCACTGCCAACCCCTGCTCCTACTATTGATGCCGCCGCCGCAGCAGCAGCAGGTGCAGCGGAAAAGCATGCAGCAGCAGGAGCAGCAGCAGGAGCAGGAGCGGCAGAAAATGACATCTCAAGAGGAAGTGATGGCGGCGTCCCAGCTCGACAAGAGTGTTGGCTGGACAAGGCTGATCCGCAGCTGTTGCTGGGGCGCATGGCAGAGCTACGGTTGTTGTTGCAGGTAGGCGGACACAGCCGCTCACCTGCCTGCTTTGTTGTCCAGTGAGGAACAGGGGCAGGGTGGCTTGGTAGGTTGGGTATGCCTAGCACAGGTAAAGCCCCTGCCCTGATCCTGACTTTGATTTTGATTTTGACTTTGACCCCGATCCTGACTTTGACCTTGGCCTTGGCTGCAGGTGCTGGAGAATGCCAGCTTTGCATGCTCTGACAACGAGGACGCCTTGTTGCACATCCAATTACCCATCACACGCCCCAACTGCCAAACCGACTTGACCATCCCAGTCACCACAGCCAACAGCAGCGCACCACTGGGTCAGGGTGCCAATGAGATACACAGGGGCAGTGGCAAGAAAGTAGCCAGCGGCCTCTTGCCCACTCCAGAGCAGCAAACAGTGCCGCAACAGCCGCAGCAGCCATTTCTGTTACATCTGTTGGAGTTGATGGAGATGTTGAGCGACATGCTGCAGTGCTTTAACCGCCCACTCGCGGGGCCTTCCGCGCCACACCCGCGGGCCGCGTGTCCAGGAGGCCCGCATGCCGCTGCCGGCATCACACCTCGGCAGTCATTCACCGCCTCGACTGGACAGCCCGAGGGCGCTGGCTCTCCATACGCATCGCGCGATGCTGCTGGGCAGCTTCGCGACACCGCTCCAGAAGCTTGCGGTGTCCGTGCCCATTCCTCTTCGCAAAGGGCGCGAACCCCGGCACCTCCCGGTGCATATCGTGAACAGCCGGATGCGCGCGAGTCCGCAGACGCAGCGCTTGCGGCAAGCTGCGCGGCGTGCTTGCAGGTCTGCGTCGCTGTGGTGATGAATGCGACACACAAGCATGGGCCCGCGGTTGAAGTCGTTGTCCAGGCAGGAGGACTACAGCGAGTGGGCCGCCTAGCTATGCTATGCTCTGGGCTCCATGTGAATGCAGACATGGCAGTGGGCCCTGAGCAGCAGCAGGCAGTACGCTTCCAGCTAATGTCAGAAGAGCAATGCCAGCAACAGGAGGAGGAGAAGCAGCAGCAGCAGGAGGAAGGGCAACAGGAACAGCAAAGGCAGGGGGAGCAGCAGCAACACACAAACAAACAACAGCAGCAGGTGCGGCAGCAGCAGAAGCAGCATGCGCAGGGGAAGCAGCAGCAGCAGCAGCAGGGGCAACAGCAGGAGCATCAGGAGAAGGGGGAGCAGCAGCAGCAGCAGGGGCAACAGCAGGGACAGCAGCAGGAGCACCAGGAGAAGGGGGAGGAGCAGCAGCAGGCGGGTGGGGTGGGGAGCAGCAGCATCCGCGTTGCGGCAGAGCGCACCTCCATCCTGGCGAACCTGGAGGTCCTCACTGTGGCCCTGGGCCTGCTCATCAACCTGGCCTCAGACAACCCTGTCCACCGCCAGCTGATGCGCAGCACTGACTTGGGCCCCCTGCCCACCCACCCCACCTCCCCCACCTGCCTGCCTGGCCAGCACCCCACCCCCCACCTCCCCCCTGCCCCTGCCCCTCCCCCTCCCCCTGTGATCAGCAGACCAGCTGCTGCCCCTGCCGCCCCCCAAACCTCCCAGGCTTCCGATGCCCTTGAGGCCCCTGCTGCCCCTCCTGCAGCCCTCCCATGCCACGCCGCCCCTCCACCCTCAGCCGCCCCTGCGGCCCTGGCTGCCGGTGAGGTGCCCCGCAGCCCCAGCCCCCGCCCAGGGTCTGGCTCCGACAGTGAGACCCAGCTGGTCAGCGCCAGGCGCAAGCGCAGGCGGCCGCGGCCTGACTCAGCAGCGTGTGCCACCATGGCCAGTGAGCCATGGCCTGACAGCCAAGGGGTAGGGCTAGGAGCACAGGAGCTCGTGGGACCAGGCCTAGGGGGGAGGATGGCCGGACCAGCAGCGAGACCCAGTGCGCTGCAAGGTATCTGCCAGCACGCCCCTGTCAAGCGGGCTCATGTGGAAGCCCAGGCTGGCTTGCGGCGGCAGGCGGCATTGGACAGCCATGAGGGCGACATGGCGGTTGTGGGGTCGGGGTCAGGGGGGTGGCTGGGGGCCGCTGGGCCGGGCTGGACCACCCCGGTAGCAGAAGGGGTGATGTTGGCAGCAGCTGGCTGGAGGACACAGTCAGTAGGGGGCGTACACAGCCTGGTGGATGGCCTCAGCAACACCAACGAGGCTGGGGTGCCAGGTAGCACTCCGTGTGGCCAGGCAGGGAGGCGGTCAGTCTCTGCCTGTGACCCCTACACGGAGCTCCAGCTGCTAGGCACCACCTCTCCCTCTCAAGCTCAGGCTAACGCATGGGAGGCTGCCCGGCCTGCTTTGCGGCCACTGCTCCAGCGTGGGTCAGGCCATGGGGTGCCTGGTCGCTTGGCATCCCTGTCCCGACCGTCGTCCTCCGCGCCTGATGCTGCATCAACAGACTCTCGAGGTCCCATCCCTGGCCTCTCAACCCCCAGCCTCGCTGCTGAAGGAATGGGAGAGGAGAAGGGAAGCGGAAGCAGCAGGGCAGAGGGAGGGCACGGATCAGCGCACAACCAGTCACCTGGGATGCTCCCAGGCCCATCGGAACCGAGGCAGGCTGTCCGCATGGTGCCCTTGCTGTGCGCGCTCATCACCTGCGTCATGGAATCGGCGGCGCAGGCCGCGGACCAGCCGGTTGTCGCGGCTGCCCAAAGGGCGCAAGGCGCGACCGCGGCTCGAAGGGTAGCTGGCTCGCAAGAAGGCTTGCCAGGAGAACAAACGCTGCCATGGGACACCGCCGCGCTAGGAACTCCGTCGCTGGGTCTCGCCGGTGCAGCCGTGAACTGTGATGTCGCACTCTCACGTGTAGCTGGCGCGGTGGCTAAAGCACCTGCGGTGAACGAGCTGGCCGTGGCGGCGGCTGTGTCAGCGGGGATGGCCAGCACAGGGATGATGCCGTGCCGCACTTTTGTGCGAGGTGGCCGGCACGGACTAGCGGTCAGGTCCGCGCCTGCCGGGCTGCTCGATACCCCTGACGCATTGCTGACCGATTCCGTTAAAATTGGAACTGAGACGCGTGACTCTGGTGTGAAGCCGGCGCCCGGGTCTAATGACCAGGTTACGGGGAGGGCTGGGCCGCAGCACTTGTCGCCCCAAGCTGCAGAACACCCGTCAGCAATGTTTGGAGCTGGGGAGAAAGGAGACCATTCTGGCATGTTGGCGGAGCCAGCAAGCTTGGTAAGCGACACGGCAGCAGGTGCAGGAGGCGCAGGTCAGCAAGGGTGGGCGGGCCGCACGCCGGAGGTGGTGGAGGTGACTGAAGCAGACCTGGGCGAAGGTGCCTCTGGCGGGGAGGCATCCATTGTGCAGGTGTGTTGGTCTTGGTATGAAGAGGGTGATCTAAACTGGCAGTTGCAACAGTAGACAGCGGCAGCAGCCCAGTCGCGGCAGCCCTGCCCCAGCAGCCCAACGGCAACAGCAGGCAGCGTGACAGTCAGCACCGACACCCCTGATAGCATTGGAGTCTCTGGGCATCGCAGCAACAGCAACAGTGTTGTCCTGCCAGCTGTTCATTGCTGCATGTAGGGTTTGCTGCCGCTGGTGTTGATCCGTGTGCACAGCTGCTATCCGATGCACATGAAGACCGTAGCAACCGTGCTGGAAGCATCTGCAAGCCTGCTGCTGTCGCTGCTGCTGCTGCACCGTCACAGGTGTATGCGAGCCTGCTGTTGGGATTTCTGATCCAGGACTGCCCAGGCTCGTTGGAGGAGGCAGTCAGCTTGCTACCGGGCCGCACCCTGCAGCCCGTGCAGACAGCCATCCAGCGTATGCTGCTCTTCTACGTGCAGGTGAGTCTGCGCCCCAGCTGACGCAGCGCAATGGGGCTGCTAAGCCAGGCAGCCGTCGTCAGCTGTGACGGGAACCTCGCTTGTGCATGCACTGCAGCCGTTGCATGCAATGTGTCTCGCTGCTACGCGCAGGCAGGTGCGATCACCAATGCCACGCGCGACGCAATGGTGAAATTGTTGCAGCAGCTGGAAGCGCTGACCGCCGCCCCAGAAACGAGCCCGCCGATGTGAAGCCGCGGGCTATAGGTGATTAGCAGACCAGAACCACAGGATGGGTGGGCAACCACAGGATGGGTGGGCACCATGGCCGCAGGCTTCACCAGCTTTGCCCTCCTAGCCATCCCCGCCACCCTGATCATCGGAGCTCTGGCCCCGCCCACCACCACATGTCTACCAGCTGCCTCTCACACTGCCCTAAATGACAGACAACAACCTTTGGTGCTGAAACCAAACAGAGTTTCAGCAGACCAGCACTTCCCTGACAGCTGGCACTGTATGACTGGCATCATGGGGTGGATGGGGGTGTTTCACTGGCACCACACCTTGTCAGCCTCAGTCTTGCCCTCCAGCCCATACTTGCAACCTAGGTACTTGTGCACATGCACCATCTAGCCAAGAGCCAAGCGTCACCAGACACTCGTCCTGAACGTGGAGGAGCACATCAAAGTCACACCCAATCTAAAAGGAGTGTTGCATCTTACATGGAATAAACAAAACGTGTTAAAATCATGTACCCTGTTCTAGGGAACCTCCCATACTCCACAACAAGTAGAGCCTGGTCATGCTGGCATGCACAGGCGCTGTCGCTCGTGAAAACTTCGTCGACCTAGGCACTAGCCAGAGTCACCAGGTACTCTTCATTGCGTGCAAATAGCTTGTCAAGGCTGTTTGCTACCCTTGTCGTCACCTTCTTCCCAACGGCGTCTACGGTATTGCTGTCACTCTCGGATCGAGGCACTGCAGCACGCGGGTGACGGCACCATGAGGTTAAGACGATATGTACACACCGGAAGGAGAAGGACGCCCGGCATATAGTGGCGCAGCACGGCGTAATTCGTAAGCTAAGGCGACGACAGCGAGCTGAGCGGCAGCGGGGAGAGGGAATTTGGGCTGCAACGAGCGCCCTAGCTAAGCTCTCGTCCCTATCAAGTGCCCAGGGTTTACACCTGCTGCAAGTTGAGCCTGGGTGCCTGCCCTACTGTGGTCCAGTCAAACATGTTGTTCCGTGTTAAACTAGCTACGTTTGTCTGCAACAAGCACCCAGCCTAACCTACGTCCGCATCAGGTGCCTGGAGCTCACACTTGCTGCGAGCCGGTCAACCTACCATCCATTGAGCGAATAAAAATGTTGGCTGAGGTAAGAAACAACCCTAACAACCCTCAGCCAGCGGCACAGAGACACCTAGTAATCTACGGTACTCGGATACTGGTCACGGCGCACGCTTGCATTAGAGCTTGCAAGCTTAACCCAGAGGCACGGCGTTGGGGCTGGCCATGCGCAGGGGCGATGCCAGATACTCCTTGATGCCGGGCACCTCCGCGACCTTGGCATGGAATGCCACCAGCTCAGGGTACTGAAGGGTCAGGCAGGCAGGCAGGTGAGCGTGTCAGGGGAGGGTAACCCAATCAGGATGCAGGGCAGGAGCTCGGGCCACACTCCATGTGCATGCCACCACCCTCACCACCAGCATTCAACAACAGATAATATTACATCGCAACACACTCACACCATCAACCCCACTGCCAGCCTGACCACAGATATATGGAAACATCAAGACATGCACGTCTTTTGAAGTGGCACGGTGGATAACTGGAAGATATCAGCGCTGGAACATGACATCACACTCACCCCATTGACCCCACTGCCGGCCTGACCACAACTGTATGAAAACATGAAGACATGCACGTCTGCAGGAGTGGCTAACAGAGTGGCTGACAGAGAGAGGTACATCAAACTGAACGGGGTAAAGTGAGCAGCTTTCAAACAACAGCAAGGGCGAGGGCGATTGAGCCGGGGGAGGGGCGAGGGCACTAAGGCAGCTGCAGGGGCAGGAGAACCGAGGCATTCGCCAGCCGCACCTCAGCGGTGATCTCATCCTTGAGGATGCGCATCAGGGTGTCCAGCAGGTCCCTGTCACCATCACACCACACCACAGGCAGCTAGCGTGCAGGAGGTGCCCACACCCACACTCACACACATAGCAGGCAGCCGTGACTCAGGCCCCTGGCGACACGACAGCGCAGAGCAGCAGTAGCAGAGAGAGAGAGAGAGAGAGCAGCAGAGAACTAGCGGCAGCAGCAGCTGCGGCAGCAGCAGTAGCAACAGCAGTATATAGCAGCAACGGCACCACCCACCAGATGGCCAGGTCGCCCACAGTGAGCTCCCCGGTCAGCAGCCCGTCCTTGCCATTGCGGATGAACCTGAGGTGGAGGGCCAGCAGCAGCAGGGCACCGCAATGGCCTTGGCTCCTCACAGCCTGCCAGTCTCTATACATACGGCTCCTGACCCTGCTGGTGGTGTCGGCAGCCAGTCAGCTGCCAAACCACCCTATCCGGCCCAGCTTCAGCCAAGCATCACCCCTGCAAGGCCTATAGCTCATGCCTCGCACAAGGCTGCTGCATACCCTGCTCACCCTACACACCCTGACACCCCTGACACCCCCACCTACCCCTAACCCTAACCCTACACACCCTGACACCCCCACCTAACCCTAACCCTAACCCTAACCCTAACCCTAACCCTACACACCCTGACACCCCCACCTTCACCTCTAGCCCAGCCCAGCTCCTAGGCCTTGTGGCAAAACATCCCTTCCTCCCTCCCGCTCTTCCCCTCCCTTTGTGCCTGTCACCATGATATGGTGTACATTGCAATCATTTGTCCTGCATACCCGCCAACCTCCTATCCCTCACTCTCCAGCCCAGTGATTCAGAGCAGGGAGCAGCACTCACGCTGCCAGGTAATCCAGGTGAGCTCCGCCATTCCTGCCATCAACAGAGGCCTTGGAGATGTGAGTGGAGTTGAACACTGCCTTGGCCTCATCAGACAGCCTGCGCCACAGCAACCAGGCCCAAGGAAGGCAAGTGTCGGGCTGCTCCTTTCATGACGTTGGTAATGACAAGGGCCAAGGAAGGCAGTCAGGGAATTGTTCCTTTCATGACGTTGGTAATGACAAGGGCCAAGGAAGGCAGTCAGGGAATTGTTCCTTTCATGACGTTGGTAATGACAAGGGCCAAGGAAGGCAGTCAGGGAATTGTTCCTTTCATGGCGTTGGTATGCTGTGTGGTTGAGGAGGGAGATACTGGTGGAAGCCATATGGGGAGGGGAGGGGTTGGGTGCATGTTCATAGGTCATGCAGGTCAAGTGATGGGAAAGGGGAAAGAGAGCAGTTAGCAAGCCGGAAGTGAGGGCTTGCTTCCACGTAATGAAGGGTAGGGGAGAAGGTGAAGTTGAGGTGAGGGTTGTGCAGCCCGGCCTTACTTGTTGACGTAGATGAGCTCGACATACTTGCTGCGCAGGGACTCCACCGCCTCCACCATCATGTCCACAACAACCTGGGTGCACGATGCACACCACAGCCAGCAGCTCAGCCAATGCTGGGTGCGCTTGCTAGCAGCACAGGGAGTGGTAGGGCTGCTGGCACCCAGGATGGGTAGGCACCATGCATGCTGCTGCTGACGCTTCAGAGTTTCAGCAGACCCAGCACTACTCTGATCCCCATGCCCGCTGGTACTGTATGACTGGCATCATGGGGTGGAGGGAGGTGTTCTCACTAGCACCACACCTTGTCGGCCTCAGTCTTGCCCTCCAGCCCATACTTGCGGCCCAGGTACCTGCCCACATGCGTCAGCCAGCCAAGAGCCAAGTGTCAGCTGACTACGTCACCTCTCTTGCAGCAGGAGCTCACCCAGTGTGCTTCATGCCGGTGCGCTGGTTGATCTGTTTGCTTGAGAGTAAGTGTGTGTTGTCTGCTGAGTGGACAACCATCCAGGCGCAGGTGGGTTGTTGTTGTGGGAATCTACCCTCCCTGTGCATTGTACATGTGGATGCCACTGGGAGTATGCGGGCCATGCTGCTGCTGTTGCTGCCTGCCTATGTCTTGCTTCCTCTTGGGCCAGCAGCTGTTATGGCCCTGGACACAGCAGCCCTTCACTGCCTGGGGTGGGAAGGCACTGCCAGCCTTTACCGGATGATGGTGTTGCTCTGACACATGTCAAGCTCGCCATCCTTGTAGCGAGGGCACTGGCCGAAGGGGTACAGCGTCTTGTTGGTCTGGTGGTGCACATGCAAGCGCAGGACACATGTGGCTCACAAGGAAAGCTCCAGAAACATCGGAACATGTATGGAGCATCGTCTAGCTGCCGCCTTCAGCGCCAATGTCGGCGCACTGGTCACACAACAGAGGTTGCTAAGAAGGGCCGTGCCGCGGAAGCCGCCTCACAGACTACCTTCATATCCGGCATATCTGGCACCACATCATATTCGACACCCTTGTAGGCCAAGATCAGCTTCATCACCTCGCCGCGACCCCTGCACCGCGTGCCAGCCGCATTGTCTGTCGTTTTACCCCGAGGATGGAGTTCGGAGGGCTGCATCAAAGACGGCAGCACACCGGAGAGGGAAGTAGAAGAGCGTGGGCTTGGTCGACATCCTTAGTACTTCTTGAGGGAAATAACCTGTAATTGGCTAGTATGTACTTGAGCCTTGATTTGCCGAACTAGACGGGGGGCGACGCTGTGACTAAAAGCTGTCACACAAAGTTGAGGCATGATTTACACCAAACATTTCAAACCTGCAGGTGCAGACAACTACTCTATTCGACATGAAACGGGCTGTTGCCTGCGGGCAACCTTACATAGCTACAATTCACTTGTAACTTTGTCGGTCACACCCTTGATGACTGCAAACCCCACACCGTTGGCACGTCCCCTCTTAAGTCAGATCCTCCCAACTCTGATAAAGCCATGTACACTACCTTGTCATGGATGTCCCGGTGCCGGGACGTGTGCGATTGGCGTAGCACTGTGCGGCATGCGATGATCGCTTGATCAGCTACACGCCCATATAACCAGAATCCCCGTAAACGAAAAAGTGCGACCACCGATCAGCCGGCCGCTTTCTCAACATCGCGCAGCGCAAGTGCACTGTGGGAGTGCCTCGCAACTACGTGGTGGACTCCTAGCGCTCTAAGGGCAAGTACAGCCGGCGCTTGTGATTCCTCCCGGCTCAATCAACCCGACAGTGTTTCCTGAATGTAGACGCACACCCAGTTCTACTTCGGTGGAGGCATACCCATTGATGGTCCTAAAGCTTAGAGTTACCTTCCATTTCAAGGTCAGTTCTGACTGTGCAAGCATGCTATGTTGCTGTTGATGGGTATGTCGTATGCATCAGAATGACTCGCCCTTGCTACCGGTCTCAATGTAGACAAAGCATAAGTAAACAGGAAGTTATCCACTTCGTGCATACCTAACCCTCAACACCATGGTTGGCGACTGTTGCAGGAGCCCGCTTACCCAATCTCAGGCAAACAAAACTCATTCAACAAGGAACAACATGTTTGCCTGCGGGTAATCTCACTCAGCTACTACACACACGTTGTAGCATCCTCGGTCGCACCCTTGATGAACACAAACCCCAAGTCGATGGCACGTTCCGGGGGCAAACCCCCCGACCATTGGGCACACCATCAAAACTAACGGCTTTACGCTTATATGGCTACCAGCCCGTTGCACTAGCAAACACTAGTGAACTAGCAAACAGCCCTAGAGTGTGCCATGGCTCTAGGGCTCGGGTAGGGATGGACGCTCCACGAGGAAGCTCCGTTGTGGCTGCAAGTTTATTAATCGCTGCTGCTTTTGGCGATACCTGCAAGCACATAGGGCCACGATATATGCTTAGTGTGCGGGGCAATGTGCGGGGCAACAAGTGCAACCAGGGCAACTTGTGGGGGCTGTGTGCGATGTGCGGGGCTTGCTTAGAGTGCGGGGCAACCAGGGTGTGTTGGACAACAAGTGCGGGGCTATGTGCGGGGCAGCAAGGGCAAGGGGCTTACCTTTCAGAGAGGCATGGCCGTTTGCCATTCTACGGGGCCGTGTACCATTGTTTAGTGCGCGGTCACGAATTAGCGCGTCGATCTGCGAACACAAGCACAAGCAATGGTTGCGGGGCTGCTATAATGCGGGGCTGCTGCTGTGAGACGGTGCTTACCTTAACCCGCGGTTGCAGCTTGGGGCCCGAGCGGTAATCAGAGCAGGCCGCCACGCCTGCTCCAAATAAGATGGCGATCTGTGGCAAACGGAGCCTTTTCATAGTGTCCGCTGTCACACTGTGCGCTGTCCTTTGACAGCCGTTGCATTTGCTGACGCGTACTTAGCTACTAGTTAGGTCCTGACGGATGGGTCCTGAGAGAGGAGACCTCAGTTGAGACCTCAGCGGAGTCATCAGCGGAGACAGCTTACACGGCGGCGTAGCGGAGCGAGACAAATGGCGTTCAGTGGCGTAATCTGGAATGAATTGGATGCGTTGGTGGGTGATGCTGCCGCTGCACACGTGCTCTTCCAGGCTAGACAGTGGCTGCCAGCGCATTACCGCTCTGCAGGTGCTCACCAGCAAGCCAGGCCCCTCATACACACAGCTTATATATATATAGCAGCTTTGCCATTGCCCACCAGCTTCCCTGCGCTGCCAGCTCTGCAACTGCCAAAGTACCAGCAGGTTGGCGGCAGCGGGGGCCTACCCAATCAATGTTAGGAGCCCCAATCTCAGCCGCCACCACCACGACCACCCTCACCACCACTGCCACCACCTCCTAACCCTACCACCACCACCCAGCCCAGCCCAGCCCAGCCCAGCCCAGCCCAGCCCAGCCCAGCCCAGCCCAGCCCAGCCCAGCCCAGCCCAGCCCAGCCCAGCCCAGCCCAGCCCAGCCCAGCCCAGCCCAGCCCAGCCCAGCCCAGCCCAGCCCAGCCCAGCCCAGCCCAGCCCAGCCCAGCCCAGCCCAGCCCAGCCCAGCCCAGCCCAGCCCAGCCCAGCCCAGCCCAGCCCAGCCCAGCCCAGCCCAGCCCAGCCCAGCCCAGCCCAGCCCAGCCCAGCCCAGCCCAGCCCAGCCCAGCCCAGCCCAGCCCAGCCCAGCCCAGCCCAGCCCAGCCCAGCCCAGCCCAGCCCAGCCCAGCCCAGCCCAGCCCAGCCCAGCCCAGCCCAGCCCAGCCCAGCCCAGCCCAGCCCAGCCCAGCCCAGCCCAGCCCAGCCCAGCCCAGCCCAGCCCAGCCCAGCCCAGCCCAGCCCAGCCCAGCCCAGCCCAGCCCAGCCCAGCCCAGCCCAGCCCAGCCCAGCCCAGCCCAGCCCAGCCCAGCCCAGCCCAGCCCAGCCCAGCCCAGCCCAGCCCAGCCCAGCCCAGCCCAGCCCAGCCCACCTCAACCTCAAGCCACCACTACGACAATCACCACTACGACAATCACCACCACCTCCTACGACAAGCCACCACTACGACAATCACCACCACCACCTAGCCCAGCTCCACTTACCGCCCACACTAATCTGACCCAAGCTCAGCCAGCCACCCTATGGGTGGTCTCAGCAAACGCACCAAGGCTGGTAGGGCCAATCGTGCTCGCCAGCTTGCTCTTGTGGCAGCAGCTCAACAACAGCAAGTTCTTATGTCTACTGCCACAGAGGCAGCTGCTGCCACAGAGGCAGCTGCTGACACAGAGGCAGAACTTGAAGAGGCCAGATCTCAGCTTCGCTCATGCCAGAGTGTCAACATGCGCACCGCCACAGACCTGCAAGTGTGCCCAGAGAAAGTGTGCCCAGAGAAAGTGTGCAAGTGTGCCCAGAGAAGTGGAGCGTATCTCCAGGATATTCTGGTGGCCACGCATGAGATCTGAAGTGCGTCACTATGTGAGTAACTGTGATGCATGCCAGCGCAACAAGTCTGTGAATACCAGACCTGGCGGTTTACTCACACCACTGGCCATACCTTATGACAGATGGGAGTCCATGTCTATGGATTTAATCACTAAGCTACCACCCGATGATCATGGTTTTGATGCCATTGCTGTCTTTGTGGATAGGCTGTCTAAAATGGTACACTTTGTGCAATGTCGTGAGTCTATGAACGCTGAGGGCTTTGCCCGCTTGTTTATTGATAATGTGTTTAAACACCATGGAGTGCCCAGAGAAATTATCTCTGATAGGGGCTCTCACTTTACTAATCATTTCTGGGCGTCAGTTATGGCCATTCTTGGTGTAAAAGAATGTAATTCCAGTGCTTACCATCCTGAGTCTAATGGTCAAACAGAGAGGTATAATCGAACCCGGGAGGAAACACCATGGGGCATTGAAGCATGCTAGCAAGGGGACGGCTTAATCCAAGGTCAGGATGTTAGCAACTATAGGTGGATGTAAATTGGGGTTGTACCATGGGGGGGTTGCTATGGAATGTAGAGGCCTGGCCTTGCCAGTGCTGGCGGGGTGCTAGTGGGGCCGGTTGGGAGGACACATGGTGCGGCGAAGGAGTGTTGTTACACGGCAGGTTTGAGCACCGTGGATCGAAGCATATGTCTCGGTAGTGATGTCCGTAGCAACACAACGAAGGCTGCGCACCTGCACACATGCTCTCGCTACAACGAACTAAGGACGTGAACAGCGGAACCCGCAGAAAAGGCTACAATATGACAAGTCCCGCGGTCACTTTGACTACCTGGCCTATCGTTGCAGGAGCCCTCTTACTAGCAACACCACCACCACTACTACCACCTCCACCACTACCTCCTAGCCTACCACCACCACCCAGCCCAGCCCTCCTACTTCCCCCCCTCCCTCCACCCCCCCCCCCTTGACATAGCAGCCCTCTCCCTACACTACCCAGCAGCCAAGAGCAAGCCCCCTCTCCCTGCTACAACCTGCTAGTAAGTTACTTTAACGCAGCATCGCTTTGCCCAAACCTAACGCTCTAAAGGCAAGTACAGTCCCAGCCTTATTGTTACAGCCATAGTCTTCTGTAATCAAAGGTGAAGGGTGCACATAGTGTCTTGATGAACCGCTAGAGCATAAAGCCGCTCCGTCTCTCGCTTGAGAGCGCGAGCGACGCAAATAACAAGTGCGAGCTAATCGATGCTAAGATGTGTGCCGTTGTCCTAAGTGAGGCATCAACAATGGTATGAGTGCGTTAGACGGGCATTTCGGCTTTTCAGGTTCAAATCTCGCGATTGCGGCCGTCGCAACACAATGCGCGCGGGCATACATTACTTTGTTAGCTACATCACGGCAACGTCTAGAAGCTCGAGGGTGAAGGAGGCGTGCATGGTGATATCTGCCCACAAAATGTAGGCCAGGTTCACGCCTAGGTTGGGCATCATGTGTACAGTCATTGAAGCTCGGGACACCCATTACGTGTAGCTTAGTGAGTTCTCTACATCCTGATGTGCTTCGATCATCAGTCCGCTACGTGAGCGAGAAATAAACCCAGTGTACGGGATTCCCCCCCTATTCAAGGCAGTTGGGAGGGACTGATCTTAAGACCACTGGGCATTCCACACAAAGTAACAGCAAGGCTAACAGCTTCTTCAATCCACTAGGCCCTATGGGTGGTCGTGGGCCCAGCCTTCCTTGCCCCGCCGGTACTCTGCAGCCCGGTGCATCCTCTGCCTGCCGGTCACTTACCAGCTTGAAGCGCTGCTGGTACTCCGCGCCACGGGCAGGCAGAGCCTTGAGGGCCTCCCATTTGCACAGCTCCAGGGGGTGCTGCACGCTCTCACCAATGCGCTGAAAGTTGTGTCCCGGTCCAGCCACCTGGCCCATGGGGGGGCTAGGGGTGTTGGGACCGGGCCAGGTGCAGCTGGTGGGGCCTGGGCAGGAGGCTGGGCACGGGGAGGTGCACACTGCGTCGCGTCGTCAGTGAGCTTCTGAGGTTTTCTTCGTCAAGCTTCGCGGCTTACCGGTTGCACACTGTGCGGAGGAACCAGCGCGCTTGCGTATCTTATTTGACTCAGTTACCTATAGACGCGGAGTGGCCGTGCCAGGGCTCGTACCATTCGTCGACCTAAGGAAACTGAGTGCTCGGTTATCAGGTCTCCAGCCGCAGATCAGTATGGCCGGTTATCAGATGGCTGTTACTCCGGTACGTCGGTCAAAGTATATAGCTGCAGCAACAGTGCCTGGACTAGCCGGGCAAATAGGCTAATGCAGCTGTAATTTACACTGTAGTGTACACTAACACAGCAAGACACATCGCGACATTGCAATGAGTTCAAAGAATGAGGCCGGCAGATGGGCGTGACCCGTGCGGCCGGCCTGTCTCTAATCCGTTGCCATCTTGGGGAAGTATAGCCTGATGTCGGTATGGTGCTGCTGCGCTCGGTGGTGCAGGCGCATGAACCCTTTCTTTGACTCGGGGTCCGGGGAGGGCTCCGTCGCGCTTTCGTTTGGGGGTGATCAAAGTCCATGTCACCCATGCGCGTGTAGATGATTCTTTCCTGCTTTTGCACAGGGGGTGTGTGTTTGGTGGTTGTGGGGGAGGCCAGGAAGCACCAAGGGCCAGCAGCCGGTGAGCACAGAAGTGGGATAGGAGGAAAGGCTGCCATCTCTCCATGAGCAATCTAGATGCTTGCTCATGTGCTCTCGTGCCCAAGTGTTGCAAGATGTCCATGAACCTGGCAGCCTTGTGCTCGGTCCGTCTAGCCTTGTATCAGGCCAGAGTGCATGTGCTACTTGCAAATGTGTCAACGGTGTGTGACTGCTCTCGATGTGCCCCATACATGCGAATCACGCGGCGATAATGCAGGTTGTGATGCTGCTGCCGCCAGCGCTCAGGTGCTCAGGGAAGTACGTCTCGATCCTGTCTCGGCATGGTGGGCTTGCACGTCAGACGACCGGCGTGCCCAGAAGTTTCAGCGTGCCGCGAAGCGAACATGAGAATGCCCCAGTTCCGGATACAGCAACTCACTCGAGTCCCGGAGTCAATACCGGACATGCAAGTTCGCACGAACACTCTGGCATTGCTGCGGCTGAACACCAGGTTACGCACAGGTGAATGGGGCAGCCGGGATGTAGCTGGCTGGTTGTAGAGGTGCCACTTCTGATGCTGCAATTCAACTGCTGTTTAGCCTGGTATGAATGCTGGGCTGCCCCAGGGCCCGGTAGCATGCGCACGCACAATGCAGTCTGTCCTCTTCCACGTTATCCTCACGTCAGGAGGGTTAGCCACAGCAGCAATGTCGTCAGCACAGGCTTGCCACCAGTGTGGCTCAGGCACTGGGCCACAGATCAGTATGGTCGGTGATCAGATGGCAGGTACTCTGGTACGCCGCTACTCCAGAACATTGGTGTAGCATTTGCCAGAGTGGGGGACATAGAGTGCCGGCACATACTGAACCTACCACCTGAGTCTTCTATTCCTATGTGTTTCAACGACACTGGCAGCACGGCATATCCATGCCACAACATTTCAAAGGAGTATATTAGCCCTAGCTTGATAAAAGTCTTTTCTAGAACAGTTCCATCTCCATCACTCATCTACAAGCCGCCGGGCTGACCTTGGTGGCCTCCTTGGGGCATGACTAGCTCAGCTGCCGCCATGCTTCAGTTGCAGCTTGCCTCTGCTCCTCCCATGCCCGCTGCTCTCGCTGCTCGGCCTTGCGCAGCCTGTCTGTCAGCCTAGCTTGCTGCTCGCCCCATGAGCCTGAGTGGCACAACGGCGGCAGGTCAGGCAGTAGCACAGCTCCAGGGGCTGCTGCATGCTCTCAGTGCATGCTCCATGCTCTTAGTGGTTTGCTGGCTCAACGTGGCGTTTGCCACTCTTCTGCATACCATACTGATACTATGTGTAAGCAACTTGCTGATGCGGTGATGATGATAAATGCCAAGACCCAGAAACCCTGCTGGTAACACTGCCAGGTATAAAAAGAAATCTGATGTAATGGCAAATAAAAATGAAAGCTCCAGCACATGGTATCAATTTGGTACGCATACATACTTTTAGTGGTTGCCATGTCACAGGCATAACCTTACACTTCCTGCTGTGTGGTGCCATGGTGCAGGGCCCTGGAGAAGGGTTCATTTAAGCTGCTCGAGTCTGTTGCAGAGCGGTTGAGCAGCAAGCAGGTGGGTCTGCAGCTCCCCTTGCTGCTGTCACAAAGCTTGAGAGGCTGTCAGCAAGAGTGAGGGGGTGTGAATAGGTGTTGGAGGCTGCCAAATGGTGTGCACTTTGGCATTATTCACGCTTGGTGGAAAGAGCACTCGACCTCTGTATCTCTCGCAGCCTTAAGCGTTTCTGCATGGGTGCTGAAAGAAAGAAAGAAACACTACGCCCTTGCCGTCGGGCGGGAGGAGAGTAGCCCTTGGGGCGTGCCCTTGATATCCTCCCACCAGTCCATGTGTGCTTATGGTTGGCATTCGTTGTCTGAATAGAGAACATGCCTGGCGGCAGCAGGCAGCCCACACTACTGTGCACTTTTCCATTGGCAGGCCCCAAGGCCACACATGATGACGTTGTCGGGGCGCTGTTCACGGCGCTGTGTATGCTGCCCGCTCACCTCGCAGCTCATGCAGCAGTTGGGCAGCAAGGCCGCAGCCACGGCATCAGAGCGCCTTGCGGAACGCCTGGGGCAGCAGGCCGCGGGCAAGGCGGGCATGAAGGCGGCAGAGCATGCGGCAGAGAGGGCCATGGAGCGGGCGGGAGAGCGGTTGGTGGAGCGGTTGGCGGAGCGTACCGGTAAGTCAGCTGAGAGGGGCACCCATGGTGTGATTATGTGACATAACCCTGGAGTGATTGGAGGGACACAGCCCTCATGGTAAGTCGCCCTATGCACACATACATGTTTGTGTTGCTGCTGGTCGCTGCCGGCCTGTCCACATGTCGGTCAGTTGTCGACTCAGCTGTTGCCTGCCGGGCTCAGCCCTGCCGGCCTGCTTGCCAGTGTTGTCACTGTGAACGGGTGGTGTCGACTGTCTGTTCAGTCAAGGCCCAGTACACACAGTGATGTGACCCATGTGCACTGTTACAGGCGAGCGCGTTGGCGAACGTATAGGGGAGCGGCTCGCTGAGCGGGTTGGCGAACGGATGGCAGAACGTGTCGGCGAGCGAGTCGCAGAGCGTGTCGGCGAGCGAGTCGCAGAGCGTGTTGGCGAGCGAGTAGCAGAGCGTGTTGGCGAGCGAGTAGCAGAGCGTGTCGGCGAGCGCATGGCAGAGCGGGTTGGCGAGCGGGTTGGCGAACGGATGGCGGAGCGAGTTGGTGAACGGATGGTGGGCCGAGCCGGGGAGCGACTGGCAGAGCGTGTGGGCGAGCGCGTCACACAACGAACCGGTGGGTTGTGAGCGCGAGGCGGTGTGACGAGATGTTGGGGTGTGGCGCCCACGCTGAGGTCAAGCAGCTGAAATTATACTTCTCCACCAGCACCACCATGCCCTGCCGTTGCTCAATGCCCCTAGGCCGCCTCACCCATCTCGCAGCAGGCCAGCAGCACTGCATCAAGACTGCGGGCTCTTTGCCAGACGCTCCTTCTGCTTGGCTTGCGCAAACTTGGCTTGCGCAAACTTAGGAGATGTCAGCCATCAGACACTTGTGGTACTGTATAGCCCTGTTTGCATCCCACACAGTCACACTGATGACTGGGTGATCGCCATGTGCATGTGTGGATGTGGTGTTATGTGGTTAGTGGCCATGGAGCTATGTGTGATGGACATGACATACATGAGTAATGCTGCTGGGCCTACCACCGCCGCATGGAGGCGACAGCCACTCATGAAATTATTAAACAAGAGAAGTGTTGTAGAGCAATTGCTGCTATTCATGTTGTCATGCTGCTCTCATGCTCTGCAGTTGGCCACGTGGCCGACCAGGCTGCCACCATCTCTATTGGCCATACGGCTGGCAGCCTGGCAGCCCCAGGGGTCAGCCATGTGGCTGCCCATGCTGGGGCGGCTACCCACGGCGGCACCGCTGCAGCTGGCAGCCTGCTGGACGCTGTGTTGCACAAGGTGGGGAGGCTGTGGGCAGCAGCTCAGCATGGGCCTATGCCACAGTACACAGACAGGCGCCTGAGTTGGAAAACTATCTTGCCCTGCCGGCCATCCTCCCTGCCACTGGGGCTCAGCCCTGACCACAATGAAGTAAATATCTGTAGGGCTACATAAGTCACAACCATGGCAGCACAGCAGATGCTGAACTGCTTTGCTTAGGTGCCCGAGTGTATAGGGCCAGGGCTGGTGCTTCTGCTCAGGCACTTCTAACCCCGGGCAGCACAGCAGTTGTGGAGCTACGCCACCCCCTGTGTGACCCACCTTAGTTGCTTGTTTGTGTACAGCTGAACCAGGTGGCAGTGGCAAGAGGTGCGTAGAGCAGAGGGGTTGGGGCAGGGGAGGTAGGGGTCAGGTGCCACGAGGCGTGTGCCCAGGGGAGCAGCGTGGGGTTCAGGGATGTCAAGGGATGTCAGGTGTGGTAGTGGACCAGCTGCTGACTGCAACGCTAAAGTCATTGTCTGTGTACCAGGCAAGGGTGGGTGCTGCTGCTCAGCTGACTCTAAACCAGGCTACTGCGGGCCTGTATGCCCACAGCCTGTCTGTGGCCCCTCCCACCTGAAGTCAGTTTGAGCGCGGGGCAGGGACATGCAGGCCACTGTCATGAAGGGTGGTGGTGCCATGGGCGGCTGGCATTGCTGTGGGTTTGAGCCATGGCACAGTGAATCTCATGAAGTGAGCATTGCAGCATGTCCAAGCGGTGCAAGTGCCGTGCAATGATAATGATGAGGTCTGCCATGGCTGGCCTGGCTGGGTGTGGGCCCAGCAGCTGAAGCCATCCGTGACCACAGTCGCTGCCTTCTGATGCAGGTTGTAGGCAGCCGCCTGGGTCGTCGCCTGTTCACGCCTGTCATACTGGCCAGGGTCAGCAGGTGCGTGGCCCTGCCCCCACCCCTCCCCTGTCAGCAGCCTCTCATCACCTGCAGCACCTCCTGGTGACCGCATGTAGCAATGGCCTGGAGTGCTGCTCACTGTTGTGCCCATGGCGTGCATGGGATTATAATATTTGCGGCGCTGGTGAGGGTGCAACTAATGAGGTGGTGGAGGATGGCGACTGTCAAGGTGATCAGGGCTGCAGGGCGCAGGTGCTCTTATGTATCCCTGCCGTTCCATACTTGCCCAACCCTTACACACCCTCAGTGCCAATGTTGGTCCAGGGCTGCGCACTGGCTCTGTCCTCTCACACTCTTCACTCTTCACTCTGTCGCTAGGAATCGCGTAGCATCCCTTCCTAAACGCTAAACCCTTTCTCTCACAGCTGCTGCTTGCGCGATGCTTGCTGTAGGGGGGCTCTTGTGGCGCTCCCCGCCATCGGCGCGGTTTTTGTAGCGCATTTGGCCCATGCCGATTTCAAACGCTGGCAGCAAGAGCGGGACGCGGGCAGCCGGTTGGCGGCAATGGGGTTTGCGCTTGCTTTTGCTTGCGACGTGGTGAGTCGCCGTTTCCACGCACCAGGAACGCGTGCTTCTCACATCCCAATCCCCAGTGGGTCGAGTAGCAAGTGGTGTCGGCCGTGCCTGCAGGTGGACGTCGCGGTCCATGTCAGTGTGGTCGCTGCGCTGTCGCATCAACATTTTGGCATCGGCATGCACATCGGGCACGGTCTTCTGCACGCCGTGGAGTCTGTCGGCCTACTCCTGGCAGTCGTGTCAACGGTCAGCGCTGCGGTGGCCGAGCTGGTCGCGATGCGGCGCACCCTCTCGCACGCATCACACGCATCGCACGTCACCATGAAGCATTGACACTGGCGTGGCCGCCGGGAGAGGCGGATGTCGGCTTTACGCAGGCAAACCTTGCACACAACCTCGACATCGCGGGATACCGCACAGCACCGCCCTCACTCGGCCTGTACAGCAAGCCGGTAACATACATCGCTTCCAGCCGTCGGTCAACTCGGATGTGGCTGCCGAATAGGCAGCGGGTCCACCTTGGGCAATGGGCACAGAGGCGGCAAGAGGCGGCCTGGTCGTTATCACAATCTGGCTGGAAACCCGGTGGTGTCGATCCGACTGGAGGTTAGAGCGAAAGACTGCGCCGCAGCCCGCAGCCCCTCCGCATCCTGCTCCCAAAGTGTGATTGGCGCTTGCGCGTTGAAGGTGAAGAGCCGGTCGTTCCTGTATGGTGGTCGCCATCGCAACATCGCAATGGTGGCACTATCACATAGCCAAGCCAGGTACAGATGTGGGAGCATAAGGACGAGCAATGCTCTTCACTGCATGCGGAGGGGTCCATGGCAGGGTGCATTGCGGCAGGGTTAGAAGAACTTGGCTTAGACCAATAAAAGCCATCAGCTGTTAGACATGGTGCCAGGGTTACATGCGGCTAGCAATGACAGGGCCACGCTTTTTTAAAGTGTAGCAACTTTCGCCTAAAGTGTGCCGGGGCTAGGCTGCTAATACAGTTCATGGCATAGACATGTGAGTAGGCATGTCAGACAAACATACCTCATTTAACATAGAGCAACAGCAGGCATGTCAGGCAAACAAAACTCATTCAACAAGGAACAACATGTTTGACTGTGGATAACCTCGCTCAGCTACTAGGGGTAAGGGTAAGGGTGGTAAGCGCGCTGGTCACACTCAGGTAGGCATGTCAGAGTATTGGGCTGACATAAGCCCCATGTGCAATTGCTTGCATGTGCAGCTGTCACTCACTTGGAGGTGATGACAGACAGATTGTGGCGAGCAAAGTTTGGGCCCTTGACCGTGTACTCCATGCTGCAGGCATGAAAGCCATGAAAGCCATGCATGAGACATCCATGAGGCTGCTGCCAGTGTTGATGGCATTGCAAACCCCTGCAAGGCATGTTAATGCCATATGGAAAGTGGATGCTGGACACCAACATTTGATTAGCACAACCACCCTAC
Organism: Haematococcus lacustris; assembly: GCA_030144725.1. Classification (NCBI taxonomy): domain Eukaryota; kingdom Viridiplantae; phylum Chlorophyta; class Chlorophyceae; order Chlamydomonadales; family Haematococcaceae; genus Haematococcus; species Haematococcus lacustris. Next base: position 3,723,109 of record JASKMD010000020.1, on the reverse strand, counting down.
TCACATGGAACAAGGTGTTGCCTGTGGGTAAGCTCACTCGGCTGAAGTATAACTGTAGCTTCATTGGTCACACCCTTGATGACTACAAACACCACACCGGTGGCTTGTTCCCTACCATGTCATCAGCGTCGAGAATCAATGCTCAATCAACATGTCACCATCATTAACAGCAGCATCATTACATGGTTTTCACCCATGTGCGGCCACACCAGCTGTGTTGCAATGTGGTTTGAACTGAATTGAACGTATCTGTGTGTTGCCTGAGGCGAGTGGTTGTGCCAGAGATGAGCAAGAGGCTGCCAACTGCCTCATGATGAGCAAGAAGTGAGAAGGCCAACACAAGCAGGGGAGAGCAACAGCGCTGGCTGATGCACATGGGGGAGGCACAGTCTAGGGGCAGGGTGGCCTAGTGGGTTGCGAGGGTTCACACAAGCAGGGTAGGGCAAGTGGTGGCGGATGGTATCCCCACACCAGGAACAAGTGAAGTGCAGGCAGACGCCCTGAACCCTGGCCCTTGGCCCTGGAAGCCTCCGGCCCCTAGCCCCTGGCCTTGCCTGTAGTAGGGCGTCCCGTCAGGGCCGGCCCTGGACGAAGCAGACAGCAGGTGAGCTTCCTTGGCGCTGCCCTCAGGCGCGATCTGCACCGGGCAAGAAGCGGCCACACAAGGCGTTGGAGGAGTTTGAGAGCAGCACAGCTGCAGTGTGCACGCATGGCTTCAGGGCAGAAGTGCAGGAGCATGGAGGTGGTGTGGTGCAGGGGCCTTCTCAACAGTCAGTCATGGCATAGGGTGGGGTGCAGTCTTTGTGGCAGGCCTGGGAGAGATGGCCAGGGGGTTCAAAGGTGGTGGAAGAGGCTAGAGGGGGGAATGGAACGTGACTTCAGAAATGGTCTGGGTTGGATCAGGCAGCCAAGAAACAACAGCAAGCTGGCAGTCATGCCGTGTGATTGAATGCCACCAGCGGAGGACACCACCACGCAGCAATGCTCAGAGTGACTGAGTCTGGCATATGCTGGCAGACGCAGGGCAGCTTGTTCCTACATACAAAGTAGATGGGCATGGCAATGAGAGAGGTGTGATGATGTGAGGCTGAGTAGCTCACTGTGGCGAGGAACTGCGTTGCCACCTTCTCAGGGGAGCCCATGGCGCTGAGGCTGAAGCCCTCAAAGATTGGCGCCACAATCACACTGACATTCTCTTCACCACTGCACAGCCAGACAGTCACACGGCCACACTTAAACGGTGACACCTCACTCCCTGCTGCGGGACAGCTGCCATGGCGTGCTGACAGTCTTGCCTGCACAGCCATGAGCTCAGAAGGCCTTAGCCATGAGCCTGTGCTGGCCAATTGTCATCAGCATCTTTGACGCAGGGGTGTGGTCAGGGGTGTGGTCAGGGGTGTGGTCAGGGGTGTGGTCATCTTTGGCGCTGAGCCAGCTGTGGAGTAGGGGGTGAGGTGCTGCCAGTACAAGCAATGCAGATGCCAGTCAACCATGCCTGCCACTCCCACCCCTTGGCCACAGCCACGCTCAGGCCCACACCCACCGCCACCTTAGTGTCCACATCCGCTCCCAGGCCCTGCACCCACTCCCAGCCTCCCCCGCACACACACCCTGTCCCCTCCCGCCAACCCACCCACATCCACACACCCTGCCCGCCCACACCCACAGCCCCCCCCTACACCCACTCCCAGACTGGGCCAGTGTACACCCACTTCCAGGTGATGGGCCACTGCGACAGATAGAGGGCGACACTGTCAAGGGTAGGTCTCCCCTGCCCTCCCCACCCCCCTTGGCCCGCCACTGTCCATGGCCACCATTACCCTTGCACCCACTCCCAGCCCCCCTCCCCGCACCTACTGCCAGCGGGCCCGTAGGCGGCCACCGGTTCATACACGTTGGGACGCTGGCGGGGAGGGCGGGCCAGGGGCGGCATGTCCAGCGCCCTGCTGGCCTCCGCCCTCTGCGCTGCGCGGTATGCCACCGTCTGATCGGCCAGCCACGAGGCCGGGTACTGGAACTCAAAGCCTGGGTGGGCGGGACATCCACACAGCCACAGCTTGCTCAGTGCTGCAGGGCAAGTACTGGTTTGTGGCAGGGCTGGGGCGCTGGGTAGTAGGGTGCTGGGTGGCTGGGTGCGACACGTGCCAGCCCAGGCCACCTGTGAATTGCATAGTTGTGATTCTGCATGAATACTTTTCACTTGTAAGCTACCTGAGCCAAGTGTGCATGTAAGGTCAAGCTATGAGCCTCAGGTCATGAACCTGGGCCATGCGGATTTGAGCTACAAACATTAAGCATCTGGGCAGACATAAATAAGCATACTGCTGCGACACCATTGCAAATGATGGGTGCATGGCGGGTGCATGGTGGCCGCATCCACAACAGCTTTTGATCATGGTGCATTGCGATGATTGACTGATTGTCATTTTAAACCACGTGCTTACCAGGCCACCACGAGCATGTAGCGCCTCCAAGGTATGCAGGGGTGTGGGTAAGGGTTAGCATTGAGGTGGGTTTTCCTAACCCTCACCGTAAGCCTAACCCTGACCTAATTAGACAAGTGCATCTGCTGTTAAAGGTGATAAAGGGGGAAGTAGTGATGGTGGTGTGTTGCATCTAATGGGCTGCCAGCCTGCTTTTCAGCAAGCTCATATGTGACGAGGTTTCCAGCTGGCAGGAAGGGTTTCTGAACTGCTGTTGCTGGTGGCTGCAGCAGCCGCTGCAACGCACCATACACCCCGTCTACGCAGCGCTTCAGGCCACGCACGGGGTACACTGCGTCCAGCTGCAGCCGCTCAGCCAGCTTGCCACCGTCCAGGCCCAACAGCTGTGTGGTGATGCCTCCTAGGTTGCCACCCAGAGCTGCAAGGGTCAGGGGTGTCACTGCTGTGGGCACTTCGTGACATGGGTGGAGGGTCAGGGTTAACTAACGTTAACCGTAACCTTACCTCATGAGGGGACCTGCTGCCCAGGGTGCGTCCATCTACATAGATCTACACACATCTAACTGTTAGTTAAATCTACCACCCCCTACTTACACACCGGAGTGCCCGCAACGGGAGTGGGGCGGAAGTAATGTCCATTACAAAAACACACTTTGTCAGACCGTCAGAGATCACTGTCAGAGCCCTCAAAGAATCTACCACTTCAGATCTAGTCTAACCCACGGCTTATGTCTTGCAGTAGATGGACCCAGACGTGCCCCTGACAGGAGCACATCAACAAGCGCAGGGTGGGGCAGGCTATGTACAGGGTGGGCCTTGGCAGTCAGGGGCATGAGAGTGAGGGGTGAGAGGGGGCGAGGCCTGGACATGTGCCCTCCCTACAGCTGTCACATGGGCTACTAAACTGTATTGCCAACCGTTGCGAGGCAGCTCTGAGGCAGTCCCCCACAAGGAGCCCATACACCATGCTCCACCACATCTGCCTACGGCACCACACCTACCTACGGCTGTGCCCGCGAGCGTGCTCAGCGCGAAGCGCCGACTGCTGGGCTGCTGTCCGCCCCATTTTATCACATCTGCGGGCCCAGGATCCAACCGGTGCGCTTGACATCGTACGTTTAGCTGCCTTGACAGCATCGACAAGGGTCCTAATGACTGGCAATCCTAGGAGATAGCCTGCTCAGTGGCGCTGTGTGGTTCAAAAGCTATGTGGCAGAGCTTGCAGGTATTGCTCGAGCTTTCCACATGGGATGCAATAGCATGGGCTGACTACACGGCTTTGCTGCCGCAACAGCCTAGCTAGGCGGCGTTGCTTAGCTAGGTCTAGAGCCTACCAGCTTGTCCCGCGGTTAAGACGAAGCACGTGCAACGAAGCCGGCGCGATGCAGTCGCCGTGTGCTGTGGTGGAGCTGGCTGAGCAGCCGATGGTGGGTGCCTGTCATTAGCATCGCCGCCTCGCTGCAGCAAGATGACCTCCATGTCACCTGTTGGGGCATGCTTTTGGTCAACGCAGTGCTGTGATGTCAGCCCGCTCAACCAGGCCGCAGCAGGTCTTGTGTCCGGCGAGTTGACTGTCCACAACTTCAGCTACACCCACAGCGTGACCCCCAGAGTCAGCCACAGCCTGGCCTTTAGCAAAACAGTCCACAATGACTCCTGTCGCGCGGTGCGATTCACCTTAGACGGGTTGCACCTTGTGACAGCTGGCCAGGACCGCAAGCTCATCGCCCTGGACAGCAATACTGGCAAGCAGGTGAAGCTGCACAACCCCAGGCTGTTATGCAGCTATTGTGTACCAATCTGGAAGCTTCATACAAGACCAATTGCAAGCATGGTACAAAGGTGGCCAGCTACAGCATGCACTCCTGCTTTGTGGCGGGAAAGTAGGCAGCAGGGGTGTCCTTCAGTAGCCGTCTGCGCAGACGCAGCATCACCTGGTCACCAGTTCAATACCACGAGCCTGCATGACCAGTCCAGTCACTAGACCGCTGCAGCCTGGACAGCAAAACTGGCAAGCAGGTGACTCAGCATCACCTGGCAGCGCTCAATCCACGAACTTGCATGCCCACTGCACCACCCAGTCCAGCCATTGGGCCACTGCAGCCTGCCAGCGCACTTAATCACCCAGGCGTCATTGCCATGAGACAAAACCTCTTGGCAGGGGTGCCACTTGCTCCCCCTCAGGTCACATGTGTGAACATGTTTAGTATAGTCCTCATTGCAGCCCACCATGGTCACCTCAGCCATAGATCTCATCAGAAGCCGCAACGCTACCAAGAGGTCTGCCTTGGCTGGTGTACCCAGTACACAGTGCAGTCCCAGTACACGATGATGAGGATGGTGATATTAATGGTGATGGTGTTGATGGTGATGAGGATGGTGATGGTAATGACCACCTCAACCTCAGCACTCATTTGACGCCACCTTACCCCCATAGGGAGTCACAGCAATACTGCAGCCCACCCGCCCGCCCGCCCACCCACCACAGCTGCCTTGCCTCGCAGGCCTGGTGCCAGGATGCCGCCCATGACTCCCCCATCAGCATGCTGCGCATCCTGGCTGTCAGCCCCCTTGGTACCTCGTACAACAGCTCCATGCCAGCAGGGCAGGCGGGTGGCAGCTGGGCGGCGGGCAGCGGCATGGCAGTCAGCGGGGATGAGGATGGCGTGGTCAAAGTATGGGACCAGCGCAGCAGGAAGCAGGTCAGTGCAGGAACGCCACTGCCGCGCTTACGCCCACCCTCCCAACACCACCACCAGTCCTAACAGTGGCAGCAGTGGTAGCAGCAGCAGCAGCAGCAGCAGCAGCAGCAGCAATGCTAGCAGCAGCAGCAGTGCTGGCAAAAGAGGCAGCTAGCAGCAGCAGCAGCAGCAGCAGCAGCAGCAGGCAGTGTTGGTGCGGTTAGTTCAGGTTGCCATCGCTGGCGCCCACTGTGCTGCCCCCCGCCCTGGACTGCCAGGTGATGGCGTACCGCAAGCACACTGACTTCATCAGCGACGCCGCCCTGCAGCCCCAGGAGGCGGCCCTGGTGGTGAGCAGTGGGGACGGCACCCTGTCAGTCCATGACCTGCGCGCCTGCCGCCTGAGGTGGGGGTGGCCTAGGGGGAGGGAGTGCAAGGGGAGGGGTGGGGCAGTGCGGGGAAAGGTGGGAGGGTGGAGGAGAAGTGGACTGGAGCAAGGTCAGGGTTAGGGTCAGGGAGGGCCAAGCCGGGAGGAAGGGAGGTTGGGAGGTGCAGGGCAGTCAGGGTGGGCCAGATTCAGTGCTTGTGCAGGCAGCAGGCAGGTAGGGCGAGGGGTGGGGCCCAGGCTAGGGCCAGGGGGCTGGAGAGGCCAAACGAGGCCAGGGGGGTCCCACCCCTCCAGGCCAGGGCCAGGAGGGTTGGGGTCCAGGCCAGGGTGGTGACAGCTAGGCTGTGCAGAGGCTGCTGCTGGCGTGGTTGCTGCCGCTGCTGCTGCCTCCTCCCCTGTCTGGCTGCTGCTGCCTCCTCCCCCACATGTCGCTGCAGTGGCCTTGAAGCAGCTTGTGGCGGCAACATGCCCTGCATGGCATTGGCGTGGCCTCTCAACGCCCCTTTTCACGCGCCGGTGCACAACAGTCTACCAGTAGCGCTTGGGCTAACAGTGCCGCCAGGCCCCTAGCAGCCTAGTCTGAGGTAGGCCAAGCAGCCACACCAGCACCTCCTGGCCTTTTTGCAGGGCTCGCAGCGAGACTGACGCTGATGACGAGCTGCTGTCCGTGGTGGTGATGAAAGGCGGGAAGAAGGTCGTGGCCGGCTGTCAGAGCGGAGCACTGGCCTTGTTTTCCTGGGGCTGCTTCAAGGACTGCAGCGACAGGTGATGAAGGAGGCAGCAGCAGCACCACCACCACCACCACTAGCACCAGCAGGAGCAGCACCAGGAGCGGCACCAGGAGCAGCAGCACCACCAGGAGCAGCAGCAGCAGCAGCAGCAGCAGCAGCAGCAGCAGCAGCAGCAGCAGCAGCAGTAGCAGCAGCAACAGCATACTGTGAGAAGTTGTGGGGCGGCAGGAGGGGCAACAGAACGCTAGCCAGCATTGCTACAAGGAGCTTGCCCCTGCCCCTGCCCCTGCCCCTGCCCCTGCCCCTGCCCCTGCCCCTGCCCCTGCCCCTGCCCCTGCCCCTGCCCCTGCCCCTGCCCCTGCCCCTGCCCCTGCCCCTGCCCCTGCCCCTGCCCCTGGGTTTGCCAGCCAGCCCCCGCCCTCCGTCCTGTCCAGGTTCACCGGCCACCCTGACAGTGTGGACGCGCTGGTGGCCTTTGACGAGGACACCCTGCTCAGCGGCAGCAGCGACGGCCTGCTGCGTGTGCTGGGCCTGCTGCCCAACAAGCTGCTGGGGGTGCTTGGGGGGCATGCGGAGGACTTCCCAGTGGAGGCACTGAGCCTTAGCCATGACAGGTGGGGGGCAGCAGGGGGTGGGGTGTGTGAAGGGGTGTGGAGGGTGTTTTCCTGGGGGAAGGGGAGCAGGGGGTGGCGTGTGTGAAGGGGTGTGCAGGACGTTTTCTGGGGGAAGGGGAGCAGGGGGTGGCGTGTGTGAAGGGGTGTGAAGGGCGTTTCCCTGGGGGAAGGGGAGGAGGGGCAGATTGGGTGTGAGGCTATGCCTGATGGGTAAGGCTGGGAACCGGCCATGACTATGATTGGCTGGAAAGGGAGTGAGTGGAGGGGTGCGAAAAGACAGCACAGCCCTTGCTGGAGTGAGAGGACTCTAGCACTAGAGACCAACGCAGCAGGGGCCCTACCGAAGAGCAAGAAGAGCAGGGGTTTGGGGGGTGGAGGGCGGGTGGGTGGCGCTTTCAATGGTGGTGGGGGGAAGGAGGGGCAGAGGGGGGGGGGGTCAAGGGTCGCTGGCAGCTAGGGGAGGGGAGGGAGGGGAGGAGGAAGGTATGGCAAGGGAAAGGGCAGCGGGTCACCACCATGACTTGTCAGCAAGGGAGAGGAGGTGCTGGGGGGACATCAAACAGAAGGCTGGCGGCAGCAGCAGCAGCAGCAGCGCCAGCGGGGGCGGCTGATGCCAGGAGAGGCAGAGAGGGGCTGAGGCTGTGCGATGGCAAGCCAGGAGGAAATGTAGCCTACTAGGGAAAACGAGGAGCAGCAGCCGGCAAGGGAGCGCTGGCACCCTGCTGCACAGCCTGCGCTCATCGTGCCCCTCTGCACACCCTGCTGCCACCTTTCCCCTCCACTGCTCGCCCCCTCCCCCAGCCCCCAGCACCCCCTGCTAAGGCGTGATGTGCTGACCATGTCTGCCCTCGGTGCGCTGGCTGCAGACACGTGCTGGCAAGCATCTCTCATGACCCCACCTTGCGGCTGTGGGATCTTGCGGTCATGCACGACGACGACGATGACGACGACGAAGATGAAGTTGATGAAGATGGCGCTGCGGGTGGCTCTGACGGGCCCAACCACGGTGTTCGGGCCGGTGTCGTGTCAGGCAGCAGCAGCGAGGGCGAGGGCGAGGGCGGTGGCGGTGAAGTGGCGGCCGTGGCAGGGCGCCCTGGGGCTCACAGTGGGACAGGGCAGCGCAAGCAGCAAGTGCGTAGCGCTGTGCAAGGCATGGTCAGCACTGGGGGGGTGCGGGAAGGGGGGTGGGAGCAGGGTTGTGCACAAGGTAGTGATGGGGATGAGTCAGGGTCAGAGGCTGATGACAGTGAGGGGCAAGGGGAGGAAGAGAAGGAGGAGGAAGAGGGGGAGGAGGAAGAAGAAGAGGAGGGGGAGGAGGAGGAAGAGGAGGGGGAGGAGGAGGATGGAGGGGTGCAAGGGGGGCGGAAGGGGGAGGAGGAGGGGCGGGGTAACGGTGTGGATGTAGGGATGGCGCAGGGAGGAGGGTTTGTCTGTGATCAAAGTAAGGGACAAGTGCGGGAGAGAGGGAGAAGGGAGGGGGCTGTGCAGGGGGAAATTGTGGGGGACCGCGGTGCAGGGGTCAGCATGGGTGGCATGGCTGGCGGCAGCAAGCAAGGGCATCAGCCCAGGGCCGCTGAGCCCTGCAGCCCCGCAGGAGCAGCCACATCCTCTTGCCCTAGGAGCAATGGGGAGCCCCCGGCTCCTGCTTCTGCACATAGCAAAGTGGAAGCAGCTGGTGTCCAGAGTGGCAGGCAACGAGTGACGCCCAAGCTGGGCGGCAGACAGCAGCATGCAAAACAGCAGCAAGGGGGAGGCAGCGACGAGGACGGGAGCAGCGAAGGGGAGGGGGCCAGCAGCGAAGATGATCATCGCAGCAAAAGCAAGAAGCGTAGGGAGAGGGAGAAGACGAAGTGGACGAAACAGAAGGATCAGAAGCAAAAGACCAACTTCTTTAGCGATTTGCTGTGATCACAAGCAAATGATTCTTACACCTTGGATTGTGAAGCTAGGAATTGTGATGCCAAGATGAAGAAAGGCGACGCTGCTCATCTTCGGGTTATGGTTTACATGGCAGTGTAGGACAAACACCATACCATGGGATTGATTTCATCCAACAACTGTGCATGCATGTGACTACCCGTGAGCCTTGCAACGGTGCAAATACCAGCTACGCGCACGTTGCAGCAGACAAGCAGCAGACGTCGCAGCAGACAACCCGTCCATACAGTACCTAGGCCTAGTGCTCTGCGAGTCCTAGGCGCTACATCGCACAGCATACATCGGCTCGCGGGCTTATACAGCAACACTTGCTACACTGAAGGCACTTAGAAACTTACATACCTTAGGCTCATGGACGCTAGTGTCGTAGAAAGACAGGAGCGACAAAGGAAGAAAGAGGTGCGCTTAACCTTCGTTTATGGCTGACATGTTCTCGTCACAAACATGCACCTGCCAATGATAGCAGGACATGTATGAAAAGAGAAGAGTCGCCAACTACCACAGAGAGGTTGACTTCGCCCAACGTAATGAACAGGTATGGCGATGCTACAACCCCACCACGTCACCGAGGTGCAGCCACCTGCCATGGGTTAGCTACCATTGCCACTGTTACTGCCTGGCTTCAGTCCTGGCTTCAGTACCGGCCCAGCCACAGGCACCAGCCAGCACCAGAGCAGCTGTAGGCACCACACCGAGCTGTAGGAGGCCTCATTGTGTGCTGGCCCCCTGCACATGAAGCAGGGTGAAGGCTCCTGCACCTATGTGTGCTGACCGCCCGCTCCCTGACATGGCCCAGCTACTCCACTACAAACAGCACCCCGGGCCCCAACACCCCTGACCTCGACCTGGTCAAGCCACCACCTCCCAACCACATTGCTGTGTGCAGAGAGGCACGGGAGCAGCTCTGTCCCAACCCTTAGCCTCACTCACCCCGGCAGGGGTGGGCTCAGAAGTGCTGGCTGTGATACCTTGAGCTTCAAGGTTTTGGCTGTGGGATCATGGGCTTAGGTGTGCTGGCTGCAAGGTGGTGGGTGGTGTGCTGGCTGTGCAGTTGGACTGCCTGGACCAACAAACCACGTTTTTCACCACACATGCCAGCCCCATGCGCTCTGGCAGGCCCCCTGCTTACCTATACTGAGCTGCATGGCTGCACTGCCTGCAGGCCCACCAGCGGGCAGAGGACGTGTACGAGCGCAAGCGGGAGGCGGGCCAGGGCGGTAGCCGCCGCAATGCCAGCAGCCAGGCCTACAACATCCTGACCCTGGACTACGCACCCACACCTGACGGCCAGGCGCTGAAGCAGAAGGTGCGACACCAGCAGCCCACAGGTGGCCTGCAGCAGTCCCTGAAAGAAAGAAAGACTACGCCCTCGCCAAGCCACCAGAGTAGATTTCTTACATGGTCAGGTGGGATCCACCCCGTGACATCCCATTGGTCGCGGAATCACCCATTACCAACCGCACGACGGGGCGGGATGCAGCAGTCCCTAACAATACAGCTTCACACAGCTTCACACAGCCTGCAGGTCCTCCACGTGTTCACCTCACCTCACCCTGCCTGGCCTGCAGCCTGTGACCGCCTAGCTGTTATGCCCACCGCCCCGCCAGGAGCTGTGTGTGGGTTACAGCCTGATGCCAGTGGTCCTGGCTCGCAGGAGGCGCGCACTGAGCAGCGGGCGGTGCTGCGTGCCCAGACCCTGTACAGCAAGGGCCACTGCACAAGCCACAATATCCTCACTGGTCAGCCAGTCTGGCCAGGACCTGCCGGCTTTGATGTTCCTACACCTTGAGGGATTCAGTATATTAGCCGCAGCTGCCAGCATTATATATTAGCCGCAGCTGCCAGCTCTGCCCACGCCATCATAGAGCACCAGCAGCAGCAGGGCTCCGGGAGAGGGGCGGTCATTTGCTGTAGGCTGGAAAGGGGCAGGCTGCAGCAGGGGCAAGAGGCATGGGGGGTTCCATGGGAGGGCTTGCAGGGGCATGGGGAGCAGGCGCATGGTGTCAGTGGCCACAGGGCAAGAAGGATGATTCAGCCCTCCATGACCTTGCGCCATGCAGCTGTGCCTGCTGTCTGAAGTTCCAGGCTCCATATTGGCAATGTATATAGGCAAGTGCTACTGCTATGCTGTGAATTTTATTGCAAGAACTTGGGGTGTTGTAATGGATGGTGTAATGGATTGTGTAATGGATCTCATTTTCGCCCCACTCCGGTTGCCGGCACTCCGGTTGAATGGCGACATGATGCCCGCCCTAGCACGCTTGGATGGTGTTGCTAAATCCCTGAGATGCCGCCGAAAAGTAAACGCAAGCGCCCCGTCTCTCCCGCACAGAGTGCAGCCGGTAAGCCACTAAGCTCGACGGAAGGCTAGTCCCCCCTCCCGACGCGACGCATTGTGGTCCACGCGACATTCCGCCTCCGCGCATCAAGTTCTGCGCGTGTGCTGTGCCGTCCCATGTAATGCAGGTGCCAGTGGCAGCGGGCAGCAAGAGGATGAGGGGCAGGGGCAGGGTGAGCAGGAAGTGATCGCAGAGCGGCGCCAGGTTATCAAGGCAGCCTTTCGCGGCCTTGTGGAGGCAGCGCGGCCTGACCTGAGCCCAGAGGAAGTCGACGCAGTGGTGGCACAGGCCAACCAGCGCATGACCATGGGCAGCATGCAGTGTTGCCTGGCAGCGGTCATGTCGCTGACCATGCTGCTCCAGTGCTTCCTAGGTCAGCCCACACCAGGCTTCCCAGCAGCAGGTCCAGCCCCATGCCCCCCTCCCCCACCTGACCCAGCCTGCCCTCCCTACTCTCACCCCCGCCTCCCCACACGCCACTCACCCCGCAGTGCAGCCCCCCCAGCCCAGCTGCCCCCCCCAGTTCAGTTGGACGTCGAAGACCCCAGCCTGCTGCCACAGATCAAGGCTGCCATGGACCTGCTCACCAATGCAACTGTGCAGGAGCACCTGATGCGTGGCCCCCACCACAGCCGCATCAGGCTGCTGCCCGGTGAGGTGGCCTGCCAGATGACCGCCCTAGGCCCGCAGACTGGGTACCCCCAGCAGGCCAGGTCAACCACCGGCTGTTGCGCCCAGCTTGGAGCGTGCGTCACGCTAAGTGTGTGCGGGGCCTGAAGTGGTGCCATGAGGTGCCGCCCAACCCCCCTCCCCCTCCCCCTCCCCCAGCCCCCCTTGCTCAGGACCCCCCTGCCCCAGCCCAGGAGCCACCACCTCCACCTCCCCCTGCCCAGGACCAGCCCCCTGCCCAGCCCCTACCTGGCCCAGTGCCACCACCCCAGGCCCCCCCATGGGGCAGGTGGCTGGACCGGGACACCAACCCCTGCCTGAACTTCCAACGCATTGGGGAGAGCAAGCAGCGCCCCTTGGAGCTGTGCCGCTGGACTGACCTGAGGGCCCTGCCCCCCGTTGGCAAGGAGTACCAGCAGCGCTACAAGCTGGTCAATGACCGGCTGCCCAAGGTCAGGCAGAGGCTGCACCGGGCTGCAGAGTACCGGCGGGGCATTGATGGTCGGGCCCGCAACAATGCGTAGGCCCTAGTAGTTTGCACAGGCTGTTAGCCTTACAAGCATTCAAGCTGTTAGTTTTGATGGTGTGCCCAGTGGTCAGGGGGTTTGCCCCAGGAACGTGCCATCGACTTGGGGTTTGTGTTCATCAAGGGTGCGATCGAGGATGCTACAACTAGTAGCGGAGTGAGATTACCCACAGGCCGACATGTTGTTCCTTGTTGAATGAGTTTTGTTGGCCTGAAGTTCCAGGCCAGCAGTGGATGGCCTAGGTAAACCCACCGGTTCGAGCACACCAGCCTGCTCTCAGTCAACAGCGTGAGCTATGATGGGAGAATGTGGCAGCGGTTGGCTGCTCAGCAGCGTGAGCTACGATGGGAGAAAGGCCAGCTTCCCAACAGGAAGGTATCACGTTCGTGTTGCCGCTAGTGTGGCGTCACTGCACTCACCCATATTCCACCGTTGATGCCAAGCTTCCCCCTGCCCCTCCCCCTGCCGGCTGCTGCCTGTCAGCCGGTGGAGATATTGCGCAGAGGGGTGTGGCACGGGTGGGTATCCCTGTCCAGCCACCTGCCGCATGATGATGGAGCATTCATTACCAGACGCAGCGCAAGGCCATCTGCAAACATACCTGGGGTTCATTGTACACCTTGTTACTAGAGACGTGTTGAGTGAGGCAAGCCAAGCACTGGCACAGGGGCATCTTGAATTTAACAGTGGTCTCAGTGGTGACAATGTGTGTTCCAAAGTGTGTTCCCAGGCTATAGGGAGGCTTAGGATGGGTGGGGGGGCAAGGCTGTGCTTGCAATAGGACTGGCTAAGAAGGCAAGAAGGTCCCTAAGAAGGCTCCTTCCTTCATTTGCACTGAGCCTCGGTGCTTCCCCCACCACCGCCTATGCCTCACCCAGCCATGTCCAGCATCAGCGTCACAACGCGGGGTTGTTGGATTTGATGAGGTGCCCAATGGTCTGGCGGAAAGAGTGCCACCGGTGTGGGGATTGCAGTCATCAAGGGTGCAACCGAGGATGCTTCGAAAATATTGGAGTAGCCGAGTGAGGTTACCCTCAGAGAAACATGTTGTTCCATGTTGAATGAGTTTTGTTCGTCTAAAATTTAGCCTAATGTTGCGCAAGTACTTCTCAACAGATGTTTGCTTCCTAAACTGCCCATTACAAACAATGGTTTACAAGGCTTGTTACTAGTTGCATGATGCCTACTTTAGCAGCAGCTCGGCGATCTGCACCGCGTTAAGCGCAGCTCCCTTCTTGATCTGGTCTCCGCACACAAACAAGTCCAACCCCTTGTTGTCGTCCCGGCTGATGTCGCGTCGGACTCTGCCAACGTACACATCGTCGCGAGTAGTTGCGTCGAGGGGGGTTGGAAACCTGCAAACAAAGCAACACATAGCCTGATGTGCTACCCATTCTCACCATCGTGCACAGCTCACAAGCATGGCAGGCTAAGCAGGTCAATAGTTGACAGCTTTGGCACTGCAAAAGTACACGACACAGCAGCAAGTCTGTCATCGCATACGCAAGACATACAAGCAGGCACACACTACTAGCATCACACCTGTTCTTCTCCCTGTCATTGATGACTGACACGCCGGCAGCCTTTTCCAATGCTGCCAGGGCCTCAGCTTCAGAGATGTCTTGCTCAAACTCGAGGTTGATGGACTCCGCATGGGCTCGCATGATTGGGACACGGATGCATGTGGCGGTGATTTTGACCTGCAGACAGCACGGCGATCCATTCCTCCACTTGAAATGCTACACAACACGTTTTACGATAACTTTGATCGGCACGCGGTCACAGGGTCGCTAGCCACAAGCTTAGAGTAGGTATACAGCATTGACTTCATCTTACATGTTTGAGTGACCCATTATGTGTTTGTAACTTGATTCAACTATGTGCCTATCTTGGGCCGTGCTGGGCCTTACCAAGCATTGCACACCCAAATTTGAGGCATGCTAGGCATTGCAGGGGTCGCGCACTTTCGAGTGCCAGTGCTAGCATTCCATACTAAGTCAGGGGACATCACAAGCATGGTGCAAGCAGGGCGTTGCACAGGTTAACAGACAGGGCTAAGGCAGCAGAGACCGCTGTCAACACACCTGCTTGTTTTTCCATATCTTGTGCGTCTCCTTCATCATCTTCACCTCCTCCTCGTTGTACCCCAACTCCACATCCATCTTGCTGTTGTGGCTGAACAGGTTGAACGCATACTGCAGGCATGGCATGGCATGGCATGGCACTCGTAATTACCGACAAGCATGGGCCGCCAGCAAGTTACTGCCTTCACAATCTGGCCAACCACAGTGACTGGAAGGCAGCAGCTGGGCCACAAGCCCCAGGGACAGAGTGGTGGCGCGTCATTGGTGGGTATACCAGCTGCCCACTGGCTTCCAGCCCCCGCCAGCTTGGGCAGTATTTGCCTACTTGCCTGGCTGCATGTCCACCTGCCCATTTGCACAAGTGACAAGCTCACAACCCCTCCTACTATCCTGCTGACCAGCCGACCTGACACTACCAGCTCATCCACCCCTCCAGGAGAAGACTACATGAGACAACTCCATGTGCTGGTACTGTGAGTACTTCTCCTTTTGGTACTGCCTCTTGCCCTGTGCCTGCTCCTCTGCTGACCTGCTGGGGGAAGATCTTGGGTTGCGCCGGCCTGCCCTCCAGCACATCCAGGGTCTGCTGCCTCAACTCCTCCATGGCAGCTGCCCCTGCCCCGGAAGCTGCTTGGTAGGTGGACACCACCATGCGCTTCACGCCTGCCAGCCGGTGCAGAGGCGTGACGGCCATCAAGGCGATGATGGTGGAGCAGTTGGGGTTGGCGATGATGGCTCCCTGAAGGGCAAGCAGACAGCATCCCACAGCTGCTGACAGCTCAACAGGCAAAGATCGTCAGCAGCAGCAGGAGTAGCGGTAACAGTGGTGAAGAGCAATATCTGATAGAAGAGCATTGATGCATTGGCACAGGGAAGCAGGACATGGTCAGTGAGGGTGGGACACCACAGCCTTGTCTGCGCCTGACCGCCCCTCCTGTCCCTTCTCTAGCTCAACCTCTTAGCACTCTGTTGCCTTTCTTGCCCAGCTAATGTCCCCTGCCTGCCTGCCTGCCTTCCCTTGCCTGCAACCTCCTACCCAGCTCCCTGCCTGTCCCTATCCTGCCCAGGCTGTGTGAGCTCACCTTGCCGCTGCCCAGCTTGATGTGTGCCATGTCCTCAGGGTTGACCTCAGGGATCACCAGCGGCACTCCATCAGTCATTCTGAAGGCGCTGCTGTTGTCCACGACCTGCAGGCCCCAGCAGGCCAGGTCAGGTGGGACAACCACTCAGCTATGTGTCTCACATGACCCTGTCCCGCATTGGCCGCCCTCCCCCTTCTGCTTCCCTCACCCCTCTGCTGCCATCTTGTGCCACGATGTCAGCTGCGGGCCTTCAGTGAACTTGCTAGTGTGCAGGACGCCACGGGGCCCACCCGGCTGTGCCGCTGCTCAGCCAATAGGGTGCTTAGTTGCAAACACTATATAATCGTGTGCATGTGTACCATGTCACACTGGTCTGAGACAAGTGGGAAAGTAGGGATGAGAGTGAACTCACCACAGCTCCAGCTGCAGCCGCCACAGGCCCCAGGCTCTTGCTAATGGAGCCACCAGCGCTGAATAGGGCAATATCAATTCCCTTGAAGCTGCAGGAGCGGTCACCGTGCGTGGCAACAGCAGTAAGCAGTAAATGTAGCAGTGAGGCAAGGATTGGTGCTGTGGTTGTTATTGCAGCCTAAGGCAGCTAGACCGCACCTGTCAGCTGTCAGCTCCTCCACTGTGTATGTGTGTCCGTCAAACTCCTGCTTTTTGCCAGCAGACCTACGTGGTTGAGCGGATGGTGGTGGGGCCAGTTGCAAGCCAGCTGCTGCGTCGTGTGGGCCCACCTAGCCGACGCCAACATCTTGATGTCGCTGTATGGGAAGTTCCTCTCCTTTAGGACCTACGTCTCGCAAGGACGAGGTGCAAGTCACTGAAATGGTGCATGTCGACACGCGACGAGGCTGCGGCCTACCGTGAGGAATTCTTGACCCACAGCCCCTGACACGCCTATGATAGCGAGCGTGGGCCCATCCGCGGTCTTTGCGGCCCGCACTTGTACTGTCGTGCAACGTGCCCGCCCAACCCGTGCATGCCTAACACAAGCACTGCGTTGCTGCAAGCTCTGCATTTTTGCTGAAGGAAAAGAAGGATACAGAGGGATCACGAAGCTGGAAATCGTAAGCAGTTACGGCGGTTGAGAGGGCGGCGGCGCCAAGCAAACGATGCTCACCCTGGAACTTGCCCTCTGTCTGGCTGCCCACACTTTCCAAAGCAACCAACCACGCCAGTGTGACATGTTGGGCCCTTCACAGCTATATGACCAGTAAAGATGGTGGCCGTGCATAGTTGAGTGAACCCGCGGTGCCTATCTACCAGCATCATCAAACAGGGATGCCTGTCTGACTCAAGCAACATGTGGCATGCCGGCAGTCAGGTCCCACAAGGTCTGATAAAATGGCTCGAAAAAATGTACCGTCACTTTTTTGTCGCGTATACTGCACTCCAAGAGGTCAAACCGCGACGCCCCGCTGCGGCGTGGTGCTCCGCAGCTTGGCCTGCGAGGGACGGGCTAAAGTCAACTTTGCCCCCCTCCGCGGTATCCTTGCACCAGTGACTCCTTGCATCCTGACGGTAGTGCACGTGCATACAACAACGCCGCAACGACGAGCGAGGTAGAGCGGTCACTAGTCGGTCGGTCGGCGTGCCGTGATGGGGTGCCGGAATGCAATTTTGCAGTGCTATTTTTGAGATCGATTTGTTGCTTGTTGCTGCTACGCATCCGTCTAGTTTTTGCGCCCTAGCTTTGACGTATGCTCATAGCTCCCACGGGAAGGAATTGCAGTGTATGAAAGCTGGTCACCCCCGCCATTGGCTGCACCCCTGATAACTATCCGACTGATCTTTAAGAGTTTTTCAGCGATTCTTGCGCAGGGCTGTGTAGCTCACGAGCGCGAGGCTAGCGGGCTGCTCGGGCTGATGTGCACCTGTGCCGGGGCGGGCGGGGGGGTTGAGAATTCTGGTCGCATTGTGCCGGGAATGGCCTGCTTAGTGGGGCTGTGGTCAGAGAACAGCTATCGCGCTCAGCGGCCCAGCTTTTCAAATGTTTGAATTTCTTGTAGGGCGCAGGATTTCTTGTCGGGCGCAGGACCCCCCTTGACATGTGTTCTAGTGCTGTTGATATGCTTGAGAGTGCTGGTATGGCTTTTGGGCTGTCCAGCGTGCGACTCGTGTCGCGTCACCCCATGTCAGTTTTTTTATGTTTTTTTACTTTCTTGACAAGTTTTCAGAGTCCAACCAGGACGTCAAATGATAAACTGCCAGTTCTGTGCTGCTCCTTGTGTGGGCTTCTAACGTCTAATCAGGACAGAAGCGCGATGTCATCATGTTTGGGCCGTTTCATGAGTGGGCGGTCAACTTTTTCCCAGCTCAGTTTCTACATGTTTTTGACCAATTCTTGCTGCGCGTGGTTGCTCGGAAGTCGCAGGCATCAATGATCAGAGCATCCTGTGCAACCTGCAATTTCGCAACTTGGCAGCAACTTGCACATGGCACAGGTTCATCAGCAATCCGCCATCGCGGTCACGCCCCCAGCTTAAGAGATGGTATCGATGCGTGCTGGGACGCAGCAGAACTGTCGCGTGCTGACCTGAAAATTTGAATTGTCCGTCGCGGGTTGGGGCCAGCCACCCGGCAAATCGTTGGGGCTGGCTGCACTCTAGTTAGGCCATAAGCAGCTCATCGCACCAATCGGCGGCCTCATCCGTGCAGAAATGAGTAAGAAAGGTATCTCTTGAGCCACGGGGGTGCAGCCAATGGCGGGGGTGACCAGCTGCCCTGCGCAGGTTGGGAAGCTCTTAAAATCACAGTACGTAGAAACCTTATTTTTGGGCAGGAAGTGCATCAAACGCCGTGCTGACCTCCTGTAGAGATGCAAACGGTGTGCCCCGAGAATCTCGTACACTTTTGGTAGCGTTGTTCTTAGGATTAGCACCCATAGATCACCCAGACATACCTACCATGCTCATGTCTAAATTACCCAAGCTACCACCAACGTTCATCAGCGGCACAAATGATGCAGACTGGAGGCCATAATTACTAAGGTTCCCAAATAGACATCTCTATGTCCATGTAGTAAATAGTATAGACTAGAGATAGTAAATAGTGTAGACTAGTCGACCATTTCGTCACCAAATCAGCTCGTTTCAGTCGCAACGGGGCGCACATTAGCTCGCCAGACACGTCGTGCTAGTCTTAAGAGCAGTCAGTATCAGTTGCAATTCCGTTGATCTGCCGGCCAAAGGATTGCCCACTTCCTTATCGACGAACTCCGATGGCTGCAGCTGCTGGCCCATTGGGCGGCACGCAGTCAAAGAGGAAGCTGGGAGCATTAGAATTGCAGACAAAGCTTCGAGATAGCATCTACAGCAAGCGAGACAAAGCGAGATAGCATCTACAGCAGCAAAGCCGTTTGCGGCGATTGTGACCAGTCCTATAGCTGCGTGAACATGTCTACCACAATTTGGTCCACAAATGAGCACAAGTGCAAGCCAAAGCCAATGCAAGCCAAAGCGACAGCGTGCGGACACGACACCAGATGGAGCAGCAGCAGCAGCAGCAGCCGCAGAGCTGCCTTTCCAGCGAATTGCGAAGTGCTGGAATGCTGGAATTCAGCTGCTTAGCCTCCCTATGCTTGGCTAGCTGCTCCCTATGCTTGGCTAGCTATTGCTCCCTATGCTAGGCTCCCTAAGGCCAACGCAGACTGCTATGGGTGCAACGGTGGAGCTGACGCGGAGCTGCTTGCCCTAATTTCAGATGTCCATGTCAAGATGTCAATGCCCGTGTCTATGACTCTATATGCATGTGAATGTTAACTGCAACAATGATGACAATGAGTTCTCCCGTTGACACTGCTAATAGCTCTGCAATCGCCTACGGCAAGGTTTTCTTTTCTTTTGCATGGAGCGACTAGACTTCAGGTCAGGTTAGACAAGCAAGCCAAAAAAGGCCCATTTTTCGGACGGACCTAACTGACTCTATACACCGCTTCTGGATGTAAGATTGGCACGCCTTGACGCAGCGCCGCGGAGCTTAGCATCGGCTCAGAGGAACAGGCCTATGGTGATCGGCTGGCCCGCGACCCCGTCCAATGTTCGGGGGCCCCGACCAGCACACAACGCTAGGAGCGCTCTATCGCTCTCATTTGCGCCTTAAAGTATGTGTGCTGTTGCGGCGATGTCCTCGGCGATGTCCAGGTGCCTCCTGGGTGTCTACAGTGTGTGCTACATGCTGCTTGCTAGAGGCTTGTCTCATGGCCGGGTTGAGGGGGTACGCCGTGAGGCTTTGGGCCTGAAACTTCTGCAGCAGCTAGCTATACCACACACTCGCACCTTGGCGCTGACTTGGCCTTAACATGCATCAGCTCGGTCTATGGCGAGTGGTGGTGAAGGACACACTGTCAAGAGATGTTTATGCATGCCACATGTGCCCAATGCCTTGCAATGAGCACCGGGGAACCGCATCAAGTACTTCCATCGACTTTGTAATTATGCCTGCAAACGGATGCGTGTGCTAGTAGTAATTAGGTAAAACATGAAAAACAGCTAAGATTTGGCCATGCCAGGGGCCTTTTCCCAAAACTGAAGTCGTTTCAGCCCGCCATAGTTATAAGAATTGAAACTACGACCACTCTCCGCCCATCGTAGCCGTCCGCTTACCTTTTGGTCGATGCCAGCCGCAAAAAGATGGTTTTAAGCCATGACCGGGCGCTCGAAGCGAAGCCAAGCTGGGTCCGCTCGAATGGCCGAGCGAGTAGCCACTGGCCGGGCTCCATGGTCCCGCACTGCTGGCTTCATCGCGAATCAAGCCCAGGCAAGGCAGGACAGCCCAGCCTAGCCATCGTGCACTCCCCCATACGATGTGGTGTTGCATTGTTGTCTTCAGGCGTTGAATGATACCAAACAACGGCTACAAGAGGTGGAGGATGAGCATGCACGGGAGAAGCAAGACTGGCAGCAACAACAGCAGGACTGGCAGCAGCAGCACCAGGACTTGCAACACCGGCAGCAGGACTGGCAGCAGCAGCACCAGGACTGGCAGCAGCGGCAGCAGGACTGGCAGCAGCGGCAGCAGGACTGGCAGCAGCAGCAGCAGCTGTTGGAGAAGCAGCTCCATGACCTTCTGCAGCAGGCTGACATCCATGCCCACATCATTGTTGTCTCTGCTGCAAATGAGCTGGCACGATTGAAGGTACGGCTAGCCATAATTAGCCTCGTTCCTGCCATCCAGCCAACTTATAACCTTGCATTTCGTGCAGGAACAACTCAATGTAGCCCAAGCTCGATTGGCTCACCAAGCCTCGGGTGCTGAGCAGCTGCAGCAGTCAGTGGTGAGGCTTACAGCGGCAGTGTGCGCTGCAGATGCCCGTGCTGTTGCAGCCGAGGCCTCGTCTATAGCGGCCGCTGCTGTAGCGGCAGATGCCAGCTCTGATGCCCATGCATCAGCAGCATTGCTGGAGCAGGAGCGACAGCTGAACGCAGCCTTGCTTGAGGAGACAGAGTTGCTGCACCAGCATGTAGCCATTGCTGATGCAGCAACCATGGCAGCCATGGCAGACGCAGAGGACAAGGGCGTCCGGCTGAGGGCATGCATGGCAGACTCGAAGCAGTTGCAAATAGAGTGTAGTAATCTGATGAAGCGAGTGGCAAGGCTGCTGGACCCCCCTCCTCCACCTCAAGCCGGGGTGCAGTTGCAAGCGTGTACACAGCGATGCATTGTGTGGTGGGCTGCGTTGACCTGCCTAAGCATGACGCCAAGAGCCAATGCCAAGCCTTGATCACATGCCTCAGCAAATCTGGCTACTGGTCAGCCAAGATCAGGATTCTCTTCGCCGTGTGTGACAGCGCAAATGCAAATGTGGGAGAGCAAGGTGGAGTGGTGAAGCTCTTGTCAGCAGCAGCGATCAGCGCCGGCCACCAGCAGCACCCTATCTACGTGGTGCACTGCTACGAGCACATCCTGCATAATGCGGTGCGCCACCTGTGCGTGCACTTTGGCAAATCTGCATGCATGCAGCGCCAGGGTCACAACAGCGCCCTATGCTGGCTGCTGGACCATGTCAGCATGGTCTTCCGCAAGCACCCCCCACCAGGCTCACGGAAGGTGGAGGAGGCCTGCGTCACCCGCTGGGGCACCTACTGCCGCATTGCCGTGTGGGTCCTAGAGTACTACCAGCCAATGTTGGAGGTGCTGCAGCCGCTCTGCCTAGCTGACAGCATAGCAGGGCAGCAGAAGGTCATCCAGTGCCTTTTTGCTGAGCTGCTAAAGCCTGTGCATATGGTGCAATGCGCCGTGCTGGCAGCTCTTAACCGTGCGGTGCTTGAGGAGCAACAGCTGTGGGCGCAATCAAACAGCAGCAGGTGGATGTGCCACTGGCACACCCACCATGAGCACATCATGTGTGTGCTGCTGGCAGCCACAGTCGAGCCCCGCATGGTGTTGAGGGAGGCCTACTCCATGGGCTGCAGCATGGTATGGGGACCAGGTGACAGCCAGGGTGCAGTGGGGGAGCCAGTGACAGCAGAGCAGGTAGACAAGCTGGTCTTGGAGTTGGTGGGCGTGTTGGGAGAGTACTACACAAAGCGCATGCACTTCTTGGGGGACTTTCCCTACCTGGCTGCTGCCCTTGGTGACCCTTCTCCAGCAGCCAGGCAGCGAGGAGCTAGCCGAGTGTTGCAGTATCTCTCAGCCACTGGACCTGCCCTTGACATGGAGGGCGACCCTCTGCAGCTCTTCAAGCTCCAAGCTGATCTGCAGGTGTGTAACAAACATCATTGTATGAGGCATTGAGGGCACTACACTGTGTATGGTGCCAACACCATGGTGTTCTTGCACTGCATGCTTGCACTGCATGCCAGGCCCTGAGAGCTGCAGCCAGCCATGCGGGTGCCCTGGGAGCTGCAGCCAGCCCTGCGGGTGCCCTGGGAGCTGCAGCCAGCCCTCCGGGTGCTCAGGGTGGTGCAGCCAGCCCTGCTGGTGCCCTGAGAGCTGCAGCCAGCCATGCGGGTGCCCTGGGAGCTGCAGCCAGCCCTGCGGGTGCCCTGGGAGCTGCAGCCAGCCCTCCGGGTGCTCAGGGTGGTGCAGCCAGCCCTGCTGGTGCCCTGAGAGCTGCAGCCAGCCATGCGGGTGCCCTGGGAGCTGCAGCCAGCCCTCCGGGTGCTCAGGGTGGTGCAGCCAGCCCTGCTGGTGCTCAGGGTGGTGCAGTGTCTAAGCCTTTGCACACAGCCAAACAGGCATCACAGGCACGCAAGGTGTTGCGGGCTATGCAACGCATCACCCTCCCGGTTAAGTTACCCACAAGGGAGGAGTACAGCTCAGCAGCAAGCGCAAGGGATCAAAACACAGCACGACAGCAACGACAGGCGGACATCACCAACAAACTGCAGCATCTTGAAGACACAGCTAGGCATGTGTACAATAGTCAGCAGCCACACCTACCAGCCTTGCCACAGAAGGGCATCACGCTGAGTCACCTCAAGCAGCTTTGTGTCCGACTGAACCTAGCCACCAAGGGTACAAAGAGTAGAATCCAGTGCTTGGAAGCAATCTCACAGCATCAGCAACAGCAGCATCAGCAAGCACCAGCAGTGGCAGCACTCATCCCTTCGAAGCGCCATGCTCCCGACAGCGTTATGCGAATGCGCTGACAACAAAGCTTGCCTTTGTTGCCGAGCCCAGCCCTGCCCTGCCCAGCCTTAATCAGCCCCTTGGATACGGTGTTGACCCTGAGCCTAGCCCTTGCAAGTGCCAGAGCCCTAGCATGCATGCAGTGAATGCCACACAACACAAGTGACCGGTTACAGAGAACACAAGTGACAGTTTACAGAGAACACAAGTGTAGGTTGGATGTTATAATGTAATGATGTGAGGTTGAATGTAATGATGTATGGTTGAGGGCCGGACGGGCCAGCCGCAAACAGCTTTTTAGGCAAAGTCCACCGCACATGTTATGAGATAGGAGGGTTCGGAGATGGTGATTGTGATTGCGGGGCATAACTAACATTCACAGCTTTGCGGGAGCTAGGAAGCCGAGCTACCCAGTACAACCGACTGAACGGACCTGGCTAGCGAGAGAGACGGGCCCCGGCCTTAGACTTAATACGTATGTCTGTAGCTACCTATAGCGACCTTGTTGCGTGGACACAACTTTAGGCCCAAACAACCATGTTCAGCCTGCGGGCCTGCGCTTCAACGCCGCTAACTATTCTAGCACGCTGAAGCTAGCGGTGCAACCGCGGTAGCAAATGGTGTTGTGAGTGTGGAGAACAGCATGGTACCCAATTTTCCCCTTGCTTGTCTAGCCTGACTTCAGGCGGCCCCAACATGGGGTTGGTAATCTTCATGCAAGTACTCTCTCAAAACTGCACTGTTCTCTATAGCGTTAATCACATTGGCATTGGCGGTTTAGTCCGCGTAATCTGACCATCAGCGCTAGCCATTGGAGTCTCTGCTCGCGTACTGCCACATGTGCCCGCGAACAAATCACATCGGCGAGACGGGTCGCCTTGGCACGGTGAGCCACATCGCTGAGGCTCCATCTACCTAGCGTAGTGAGCTGGTTGTGCACAAATGGAATGTCCGGCCAACACCCAACGCGATGTCTGCCGGGCGTGCAGGGCACCTTGACGGGGTGATTGAAACATCTGGGCGTATTCGCTTTCGCCGAATACACCATTTGTGTCGGCGCACACTAAGGTATCACCGGCTTACACCCCCCCCTCATCATCTCTGTCCCCCACTGTGTTGCACCCGCTGCACCCATAGAAAAAGCGATACGTAATGTTTGTTCTTGACTCATTGCTGCATCTCTTGAAACAAATCGCACATTAAATAGCCCAGGCCTCAATCCGTTTGACTCTTTCAAAGTTACATCCACCACCCTGTTTCAAAGTTACATCCACCACCCTGAAGCATGGAGCTGGTCGCTTCATGGAGCTGCCTGCTCTGCTGGAGCACATGTCCCTGCACACGCTGTGGACCACCCTCAACAGCGTTGATGTGCATGACTTCACGCTACAGTTGCCTAAGCTTCGCACTGCGGTGCGGCTGGAGGAGGTGGCTGCAGCCTCAGCCAGGGCACCAGCCAGAGCAGCACGCAAAGCCACAGCAGCTGCTTGCTGTGTAGGGGGGGTTGTGGTGAATGTGGGGGACCATGCAAGCCAGCAACGGGTGGCAGCAGCAGCAGCAGCAGGGTGCAGCCGAGTTGTGCCAGCAGGTGTGCCGCCTCCACAGCCCCCCCTGCCCCAACAGCCCCCCCCACAGCAGCCACCCCAGCAGCAGGGCCGGAGCTCGTGGGGCACAGCCCTAGAGGGGCAGATGCTGGCACCCCCCATTGCGTCGCCTCAGGGGCCTATTGCATCACCTGATTTACGGCACATGTATCAGCTGGCTCTAGCTGCAATCGCCACCCAAGGGCAGGCTGCTCCGGCTCAAGGTAGTGAGCTAGGTGCAGCAGCGCCGGCTCCTGGCTTCACGCTACGCAAGCGTACCACACCTGCTGGGTTGGGGCTGCCCAAGACAGCTGCCAAGCGCAAGCGCAAGACTTAGTTAGACAGGCCCCCAGCGCCAACTCAGGTTGTAAAGTGCGCAACAAAGGCTGTACCGTCCACCTCCCCCAACCACCTGCCAACCGCCTTCGTGCCACATTTCCGCAACCGTTTTCCGATCCGACTGCTTCTGCCGATGCGCATGCTCGTGTAGAGCAACCTAAGCGGCGCGAGTGGTCGCAGCGATGACTGCATGCCCCGAACCGGCTCGAATTTGAATCACTAGCTATGCTTACTAACTTTGATGCTTTGCTGTGCACGGCCTACTGACTGGATATTTATTTTGGATGGGTGAAAGGTAGCTGGCTGGGTTAGCTACATACTGAGCCAGCTAGCATTAAATTTGGCGCAGCGAGTGCAGAGTTACAGCCGTCCTACTACCAGGGGTCGGTTTACTGCCATTTTTTGAATGTTGGGGCCGCCTGACTAGACTATCTCTATTCTAGTCAAAAATAGTACTATTTCGACTAGTACTATATCTAGTCTATATCTAGTCTATTTTACGAACCTTAATAATTAGCGATGGGCCGACGCAGTCAGCGTAGTAAGAATAGGAAGGATCGGAAAGCATAGGACAGCAAAGGGAAGCATAGGGAAGCATAAGAAAGCATAGGAAGCTCTCGTCGTTCATCAGCCCTCTCAATAATGTCGTCGAAGGAGAGACCAGAAAAAAACAGTTCCTTCGGACATGCTGCCTGCAGCTCGTAGTACATGCTTTGATGTGGTGGAGGAGTAGGGCCATTGCAACGCTTAGGCATGTTGCGAGCGAGCTGCGGCAGCCCGATGCGAGATGCGAGCCACCCGGTTAACCGCCGGCCCTCGCGCTAGCGCTGTTGTGTACAGTACCTACCAGCACCCGCTTAAAAAAGAACGCCGCATCCATCTACAGTAACCTTGCCAGCTGGACACTTGGCAAGGGTTGGTGGGCGTCCAGGCCGTGCAGGCCCTTTGATGCAGTAGGCATATCGGGAAGACTCGCTGATCAAGGCTGTGTAAGCGCGGCATCAAATGGCTCACGGTACATTTTGCCAAAGAGACCTTGTGGGACCTGACCGGCAGCACCCCGGCCACACCCCAGCCCACCTACTGCTTTGATACATCAACCTCACGCTTACAGATCTGTGGTCAAGGCCATAGCAGCCATACTAATCAGGGGTTGCTTATCAAATACATTCGGATAGGAATAACAAATTGAAATAAACAAAGTACAGAACCGTTCGGTGCGTGCCTGTCAAATCTGTGTGGCAATATGGCACCATGGCTGGAGCAGCAGAACAACTACCCTGTTCAACATACATGCTAGCCAGTTTGGCATGAAACGAGTGGCTGGGATAGCATTGCAATCCAGGCAGACAGGTTTGCAACAGGCCGCTGTGTCCAGTCTTGGTAATGGCCCAGCCAGGGAACCTTGAAGGCCACAAGGGCCTTCCAGGGCCATAAGCCCAGCAACACTACCGGGGGGGTGGTGCAGCAACATAGCTGTACCAACCAACGCCCTGGTGGCTAGCCCCAGGCTATATCATGGCTGATGAGGGCCAATTCATGGGTTTCATGGGTCGGTTATAGGTAGTGGGCATAGGTGGTCATGGCAGCATGGGCTGGCAGCAGGGGAGGAACATCAGGTCAGGGTGGTGCAAGATGTGCATGACAAGGGCAATGGGTTGCGATGCTTTGTTGAGGGGTTCCTGGCCTGACTTAGTCTAGGTTAGATACCGTGGCTTGGGGTGTTGTGTAATTGTGTAGTGTGTTGTGTGATTGTGTGATTGTGTAATGGATCTCATTTTCGCCCCACTCCGGTTGCCGGCACTCCGGTTGAATGGCGACCTGATGCCCGCCTTAGCACGCTTGGATGGTGTTGCTAAATCCCTGAGATGCCGCCGAAAAGTAAACGCAAGCGCCCCGTCTCCCCCGCACAGAGTGCAGCAGGTAAGCCACTAAGCTCGACGGAAGGCTAGTCCCCCCTCCCGACGCGACGCAGTGTGGTCCACGCGACATTCCGCCTCTGCGCATCAAGTTCTGCGCGTGTGCTGTGCCGTACCGTGTAATGCAGGTGCCAGTGGTGCAAATCAGTGGTGCAAATCAGCCAAGCGGCTGACAGCTCCTTAACGACGGCCAAACCACCCCTGCACCATGGCTGCTCTGCTGTTCTGGTGTTGTTGCTAATGGGCCCTCTTAATGGGGTGGGAAAGTGGGCCAGGGCCAGGGTCTAGGGAGCATCAGCATCTCCCACCGTGGTGCACCAAAACAGGAGCCACAGACACAAGGCTGCGCCTCAAAGCAGGTTGGGTGGTGTCAGTCATTAACGCAGCTATCGCGGGCAGCTAACTATCTGGCCGACAGCAAAGTGGCTGCCTTAGGCGCATGGCAGAGAAAGTGTTGGACAATACACATTTATAGCGCAATCATTTTTCTCTCAATCACTGCCCTCAGCTCTGCCCCTGTCCCTTCTGAAGACCAACGCATCGCTACCTGCATTGCTACCCGCACCACACCACGCAGCTGCCTAATTACTCGAGCTAGTGAGCCGGAATTGTGCTCCCCCCCTTGCTAACCCCCCCTCGTTACCTTACAACCTTACAAAGTCAAGCTGGCGCTCTCCCTACAGCTACAACGCTATGGCCCGCGCTGCCGGTTCCTCAACCGCCGCGTTGGGTTACTGCGCACTGATGGGACGCAGCAGTGGAGAAGGAGTTTACATAGCAGTGCAATGCTACAGCGTAGTAACGAAATGCAGCCATTCCGCGGCCGGATGGACCGTTTGAGCCGAGCACTTCTTTACTTCCCACGTATCGCTGAGCAGCGCTCATCTGAAGACGCGTTCATGTTGCTGGCAAAGGTGTCTTCCGCAGCCTCCGTTACTGGTCAACCGGGTTGACCAGGCTTGTCAGTCATGAATGCTCAACCTTGGTCCGACCCGACTAACCAGGACCATCCCGATATTTGTGCAGGCCTACTATGCCACTACATGTGGGGCGGCCGTGTTCTTATTTCCGTGAGTTTCACCCTTCCACTCACGAACCGCCCACCTCCTCCCTGAACTGGGCATCACTCGCACACTTTCATCATCTGTGTATCGCTCCCAATGTTTTCTTGATGTCTTGGTCTGCAGGTACATGACATTGTACCTTTCTGACCTGGGAGCAAATGCGCAGATGGTCGGACTACTCTGTGCTCTGAGACCATGGATGAGCATGGTCAGCTCCATGGCTGGCCCTGCCCTTGCCGATCGATGGGGTTGTCATAGAGGTGTGTGTACGCAGTGGTCCGCCCTGACTTGGCAGCCACTGCAGTAATGCAAGCCAAAGCCTCCGATGACATCATCCACATCATATCCCTTGTGCAACTGATGTGCATGTGATTGTAACCTACCTGCCACTGCTCCTGCCACCAATCCACGCATTGGATGCAGTTGGCTATCACTGCCTTTCAATCCTCCAAATGACATGCCGCCCTGCCATGCAGCCATGCTCCTGGTATGCTTTGGGCTGTCCTGCCTGATGCGATTGATGATGGGGCTGCCTGGTGGTTTCGTCCAGGTGAGATCCTCATCCACTGCCCCTCCGTTGCCCGACCCTCCCATCAGCACTACATCACTACAGCACAACAGCACTGCTAACCCTCCTCCTTTTGCTACTAACCCTTACCTCTCTCCTCCTTAGTCACACGTCACAGCCACAGATTGCTTTAGTTTCATTTTCAGTCTTCTGCCCTCGGAAGTTTGCTTGTACCTGCCCTGCCTGTACCTGCCCAGCTTACCTGCCCCGCTTACCTCATGAAACGAGTGGCTGGAATAGCAGCACAATCCAGGCAGACAGGTTTGCAACAGGCCGCTGTGTCCAGTCTTGGTAATGGTCCTCAGTGTGATGACTAGCACTACTCCAGTGTCTAACTGCACATCAAGACTGCACAGCCTGCCGTACCTCCCAGGTGGCCGTACTGCTGCTGGCCGCTGACCTGCTGTTGGCTCCGGTGGGCCCCATGGCAGACGCCATGATCATGCAGCGGTGCAAGCAGGTGAGCAGCATGACGCAGAGAAGCCATCACTGCAGCGAACTGCTGACAATGGCAGGTGCTGTCGCTGTGCAAGTGGTGTCGCCAACATCATAGTAAAGCTGCCATCGCCATCATATTGCTGCTGCTGCTGCTGTAGGAGTCGGACTGGGGCCGTCAGAGGGTGTGGGGCTCCATAGCCTGGGGCGGCCTGGCCCCCTTGGCAGGTTGGCTGGTAGAGCGTCACGGCATGGCCGCAGGCTTCACCGGCTTTGCCCTCCTAGCCATCCCTGCCACCCTTACCATCGGAGCTCTGGCCTCGCCCACCACCACATGTCTACCAGCTGCCTCACACACTGCCTTGAATGACAGACAACAACCCTGGGTGCTGAAACCAAGCCAACCAGCTGAAGTCAACCAACCTCCCTCAAGCCCCTTGCCGAGGCTGGAAGCCACACACCAGCTGCAGGGCTGCTCCTCCAGTGCCATGCTGAGTCAGCCAGACACTCAGCATGGTGCCAGCGGCAGCACAGGGGGCGGCAGTGGTGGTTCTGGCGTGGGTGGGAGTGGTGGTCCTGCCACCCTGCCAATGCCAGAAGCGGGATGGGCAGCACCAGGCTCATCAGCCAGCAGCACCCAGCCTACACCTCACACATCTAACATATCTCACACATCTCACACACTGATTGAAACCCCAGTAGACAGGGGTGAGCAGGCTATGGTAGCAGCAGGCGCTGTGAAGGAAGGAGCAGCAGGAAAAGTGACATTGGGCGTGACCAGGCGCCGCCCTGCAGCTAAGGAGGCTCAGGCTGTCGCCCTGTCCACCAGGCAGCCAGGCTCGTTGCCTGATGAGGCAAGCAGTGCAGCAGTGTTGCCTGATGAGGCAAGCCGTGCAGCAGGCCTTCAGGGCAGCAGCGCCAGCGTGGGCTTTGCTGAGGGGATGGGCCAGCTGCTGGGCAGTGCGCAGGTCTGGCAGCTGCTGCTGCAATGCCTGGCCAGCGGCCTCGGAGCTGGGCTGATCGGCACGTACCTGTTCCTCTACGCCCGGGAGCTGGACGCCAGTACTGCGCTGATGGGAATGCTGCTGTTGTGAGACCCCTTCCTGACCTGCTGTCACATCTCTTCTGCGACACACTCTACACTGCTGTTCCTGTTGCTGCTGCTGCAATGCCGCCGCTGCTCCTGCTGCAATGCTGCTCCTGCTGCAGTTTCACGAAGATTGCGCACCACACAGCCTGCTGCACTGCTGCTGCTGCTGCTGCTGCTGCTGCTGCTGCTGCTGCACTGGTGCTGCTGAACTGTAGCACTGCAGCTGCGCTGTAGCACTGCCGCTGCTGCATTGTGCTGCTGCACTCCTGCTGCTGTCAAACACGATTGCGCATCATACCGCACAGCCTGTTGCCACCACATCGCACTGCCTGGCACTGTCACATGCAAGTAAAGCTGTAGATGTTTGTCGCAGCAACAACACGCTGACAATAGAAAGATGCCACGTAATGATGATGCAAATGACAGCTTGGCACTGCTGCCACGCCCCATCTTCTCTCCCTGCCTGCTGCCTTGTGCTGCCGCAGCACGGACTGTGCATCCGAGACTCCCATCTTCTACCTGCAGGACCGGGTCATGGCGGTGATGGATCCAGCAGCCATGATGAATCTGGCCCTTGGGGCGATGGTGGGTGGCGGCTAGCTCGGCAGTTGGCAGGGCAGTTGGCAGGGCAGCAGGCAGGGCAGTTGGCAGGGCAGTCGGCAGTGCCGAGCAACATGCGGTCAGATGGGTGGCGAGCAGCTTTATCAGCCTTGAGCCACCCGTGGCTGGATATCTGTTATGTATGCCAACTGTCTTTGGTCCATGGTGAAGACATGGAGCAGCAAAGTCGAGACAAAAAGCGCTGGTCATTGCAGGTGGTGCGGCTGGTGCTGTACGGCGCGGTACCACTGCTGCCTGAAGCCTCGGCTTGGGCCCTGCTCCCCATCGAGCTGCTGCAGGTGGGTCCCCTACCTCCCCCCTAACCCACATGTGCTACACGGACAAGTCACACAGCCACCATCAGCTGGGCGCAGCCATCTTCAGGTGTGGCCCACCCCTCATCCCTCATCCCTCCCCACGCCCTCAACCTAACCTCGCTTCTGGTGGCTGCCACTGCTGATGCCATGCAACACCACGCACCAGCCCATCAGCACTTGAGTGCTTGACCACAAATGGAGAGACTGCTCTACAATTGCTGTGCTGGCACGCATGCAATGTATGCTGATGTAGTGGCTGGCCGATGCAGTAGTGGCGAGAGTTGTTGGTGGAGCGGGTGTCGTGGTTGACACACTGAGGCCAGCTAGGTGAAAACGTGAAAGACGTGCAGAGGTGTCTCGTGACATTAGTGGCATTGATTAGGACAGGTCCTTGATGTGCTGTGAGGCCAGACCGGCACAGCTCACAGCGTGCAGTGCCACGGGGCTTGGCTACAGGGCTTGGCTGCAGGGCATGCGTGTGTGTGTGTGTGTGTGTGTGTGTGTGTCTAGGGAAAGGCCACCCCATGCCCCACCCTTGCTGAAGTCCCAGACCCACCACTGGCTTGCCATGTGTGCTGTGCCGCGCTGTGCATGCTGCCATTGCAGGGTCTGACCCTGGCCATAGCCTGCTCAGCGGTGACGGTGCAGAGCAAGCGCCTGGCTCCGTCAGGGCTGACGGCCACCATGCAGGTCAGGAGGGGCAGCCATGCCTGCATGCCTTGCACCACGAGCCTTGCTGCATGACCTGCACCTGGACTTGGAATGCCCAAGGCCTAGCCGCATTGTGGCCCCTGATGTCTAGTGCATGCTGGCGGCTAAGGTGAGGTTGCTGGCGCTGGGTGCCAATGCCCAAGGTGAGTTATGGTCGGCACTCCCCGCCCTTGAGCGTGGGGCCTACATGGCCTTCAAACCCCCTAGACGAGGGGGGCCTATGAGAGATGCAAGGCCCCTGACCGCGCCACTTGAGGCCTTGACACGAGGGGGCTATATGGGTATACATCATACCCTACATCTCTCGCCCCGGACATGTTCGCCGGATACGTCTGCCACTGCACTGACTGTCAGCTCCCTGGGCCCCACTTGCCACACCACTCTGCCGCACTGCCCTCGCTTCCCACCAAGTCATAATGGGTGGGGCCTGCTGCTGCTGCCGCTGTTGCTGTTCTCGCTGCTGCTGCACCCCAGGGGTTGAGCTCTGCAGTGATGGGGGGCCTGGGCTGTGGTGCTGGCGGCTTGATTGGGGGCCTGATGCTAGATGCCCACCTAGGCTGGTCCACCACCTGGACGGCCTGTGCTGCTGTGGTGGCGGGCCTGTGGGGCCTGTCCTTGTTGGTGCCGGCAGCCCACCATCAGCTGCTGGGCCGCAAGGGACAGTAGGTGCTTCAGTGAGGTAGATCAGTGAGGTAGATCAGTGAGGTAGATCAGTGAGGTGCTTCAGTGAGGTAAATCAGTGAGGAGAGTAGGGCAGTGGGCACTGCTGGCAGTAACCATTGATGATCGGACAAATGATTTCAGGCACCTGGTTTTAGGCACGAACCGATTGTACTCATTACTGCATGCAAGCAGTGCCGGCAGTGGGGTTAGGACGGCCATATAGGATGGAAGATGGTAGCGGGAGAGGAGTAGGAGAGTAGGGTAGAAACGCGGGGTGTGGGGGGCAGTGGTGGTGGTGTCGATGGGTATGGGAGGAGTATTGGTGGGTGTGGGGTGTTGGGGCAGTGCTGGGAGAAGCTGATGATTAGTTGATGACCGGATAATGGTTTCCAGGCACCTTGTTCTTGCCGCACACACTGGTGATAGTCAATATTGCATGCAAGCATGATGTCCAGCAAATGTCAAAGTGAAGACAAGGGTATTGCTTGCATGTGGTTGGGGATAAAGGAGTGCGTGGCAGCGCTTGGAATTAGCTTGCATGTGTTGCACATGCCTCTTCAAGCAAGCAATCACGCAGAGATAGCGTGCAGTGATCAACATTAGCAGAACCTTGTTGTGTGTGCAGTGGGAGACTAGAGAGGCTAGGGGTGAGGGGCATGTACGGTATGGGAAGGTATGAGCCGTCGGAGCAGTTGAAAGTGCAGCCTCAAGTCAGCTGCACGAGTGAGGGCAGAGGGAGGATGAGCATATGTCAACTGAATGACATCATAAGGCCATTAGCATGTGACTGGACATATGCATGTGCCATGGTCGGCTGCCATTGCAAGCTTATGGGGCAGCCTGTGTTGTTGAAAGACCTGAATTGAGGCGCAGTGCTGCGACTTCCTGTCCCTTCACTGCTTTACACGTTCTGCTTGTCTGCTTGACACATCTCACACCCGCACCGTGTCCTCGACCCCAGCTTCTCCTCACTCATTGATCATCATCACCATCATCATTCACTCACTCATTAATGTCACTGTTGATGATGTAGTTGTTCTTGTTGGATGTTGGAGAGCCTCCCGTGACCATCGCAACAGAGTAATGTTGGCAGCAGACTCTTGCCAGGATTGGAAGTAGTGAGTTGCATGGTGGCATGGAGGATATGTGGCTGATGACTACACCGCATCGACAGTTGAACTTGACAATTGTAACCCCTCTTTTGATTCAACACGAGCATTGATGTCCAGAAAGCTTCTACGTCTACTACGGTTCCCACGAGGCTGGGGCTGCTAGCCAGTTGATGTGATTCACATACACGACTCATGATCCTCCCCCCGCCTTATATTAGGTATTATATTAATGACTAATGAGAAAACTAATCTCATTAGATTAGTCCCGGTCGGGCGCCCCCAACATGGGTCATGCAAGTACTCTCTCACAACTTCATCGTTTTCGATAGCGTTTGTCACGCTTGTGGCTGCTAATCAATGCGCGTCATCTGACCATCAGCGCAAGCCATTGGAGATTTTGCTCGCGTACTGCCACATGTGCCCGCGAACAAATCACAGCGGCGAGACGGGTCTCTCTTAGACGGTGAGCCGCATCCCTGTGACCCCATCTACCTAGCGTAGTGAGCTGGTTGTGCACAAATGGAATGTCCGGCCGACACCCAACGCGATGCCTGCCGGGCGTGCAGGGCGCCTAGACGGGGTGATTGAAACACTGTTTTGTGCTCGCTTCCGCCGACTACACCTTCTGGGTCGGCGCACACTAATGTCTCACCCGGCTTACACCCCCCCTCCTCCACTGTGTCCTTCACTGTCTTGCACCCGTTGCACCCACAGGAAAATGGCCACAAAATGTTTGTTCTTGACCCATTGGCGCATTTATTAGAACAAACCGCACATTGAACAGCCCAGGCCTGGATCAGTTTAACACTTTCAAAGTTACATCATGTTCTCCAAGCAGAATTAGGGCCACGGGGCTGTGGGGTGGCAGTTGAGCTATGAAACTTTGCACGCAGGTGGATGGCATGTAGGGGAGTATAACTCTTAGAGGAGCCGAGGCCAAATTCGGCCATGTTGTGGAGTTGTGTGTCTCACTGCATGGCCCTGGCCCTGAGATCGGCTAAGGGAGTTGGGGTCAAAGACCAAAGTGAGCTTATGGCTTATCTGAGTATGAGCGTTTGTTACAATGTCCTAGATGAGCTTAGCCTAGTAAGTAGCATGTTGTAAGTCCCAATGGTCGAGCTGTGGCATTGCCCTCTAGGTATGGGGGGGACGTGGGCTCAATGCCACATCCCCGCATTCGCTTTCCGATCCGACTGCTGCTGCCGACGCGCGTGCTCGTGTAGAGCAGCCTGAGCGACGCGGGCGGTCGCAGCGATGACTGCATGCTCCGCAACGGCTCAAATTTGAATCACTAGCTTTGATGCTTTGCTGTGCACGGCCTACTGAGTGCATAGTTACTCTGGATGGGTGCAAGGTAGCTGGCTGACTTGGCTACATTCTGAATCATCTAGCATAACATTTGGCGCAGTGAGTGCAGAGTTACAGCCGTCCTACTACCAGGGGTCGGTTTCCTGACATTTTCTGTTAGTTGGGAGCGCCTGAGTCCCGGTCGTATTAGTTATTAGGTCGTCTATTAGTCGGCGTTGATTCCACATTAAGCGGTTTGATCGTATCCGTGCGGCCCTAGCGCACTGGTCGCATCCACAAGCGCGTCACATTTCCATTGGCCAATCCGGCTGGCCGGCTGGTCGGCCGCGGCTAGCAAGCGGTCAGGTTGCGATGTTGTTACAATGGTACAATAAGAAACAGCTCCCGCCGTCTGTGGTGATGAAAAAAGCGGACAAGTTCAAGGACACTTGGGAGTTCCAGTACGGTTCGGATGGATTGGTATACGCCCATTGCAAGGCTTGCCCGCGGGAAGACGGCGGTGGACGTGATGTCTCGAACATGAGCCAAACAGCAGGCAACATGTCTGCAAATCCCAAAGCGGAGGCGCTTCTAACAAGCGGCGGGTTGAAGAGAACAACTATGGCCCAGTACTGCCAAGTGAGCGCGGGTTGCCAGTGCCAGAGGCTCTGCAACGTGCAGTACGTCGTAGGTTCGGGCTGTTTCTCACTACTTCGCGGACTCCCTTCCGCGCGGTTGACAATGAGCATCTACAAGCAATTTTTGACATGCTGGGTGTGGACTTGCACAAGGAAACGTTCTACCGCACCACACAACTTGAAGACTTGCATCGTGAAGTCAAGGAGCTGACTGTGAAGCAGCTAGTGAGATTGCTGCAGGTAAGCGCTCAAATCAGCTCGACTAATATTAGACTAATGAGACGACCTAATGAGACACATTTGACTAATATTAGATCTCATGAGAACTAATGAGAAAAACCGCACCCTATATATTATATTATATTAGTCCCGGCCGGTATTAGATATAATATGCGTATTAGATGGCGATGTTTGATCCTGGGACTTGCGACTTCGAGTTCGTGGAGGGCATCGTCAAAGCACTCTGCAAGCGATGCCCGCGTGCAGTGAGCAATGAGGTAAAAATACGACTAAAACTGGTTTAGCGTAAAACATATGACTCAAACTGAGAGGCAGCATGCGCTGCGATGCACAATATATACGGCACTCGTTGGCAAGCGGCGCTGATGAGGACAGCTTTAATAATTTAACAACTTTATAATTTAACAACTGTCACAGCGACATCAGCGCACGCCGCGATCTCTGGAACTTCACAGCCCGATAGTAACGTAACGACAGCTGCGGCAGAGCGCAACTGGTCAGCATGGGGCCTGACCTACGAAAATAATCACCCATCCATCCAATGCCAGCATGGCCTTCAGATGCACGTGCAATGTCAACAACCGTTATTTAGGGGGTTGACCGAGCCTCACAGGCGAAAGACACAGCTTGGCGCAAATGAACAACCTACTGAGATCCCCGCGATTCGAACCCCGGTGGGAACCTGCTCTTGCCGTCTAATATTAGGTGCGTATTAGACACGTATTATATTAGGTCGTCTAATATAGATCTAATATAGATTGACGCACCCTAGATATGACACAGTTTGGAACAAGGCATACGATGTGACACACGATCCTGCTGTTGCTGGGCCTCGGATGGGCAGTGAGCCAGGAAACTCCCTGTCCTTGTCCGGCAGCTTTGGCACCATCTCCAGGAGGTCCGGGCCATGATGGTGATCACTCACAGCCTAAACATGACTTGCAAGGCAAACCCACCCCTAGGGGTTTGGCCT
The DNA here is from genome assembly GCA_030144725.1 of Haematococcus lacustris. Taxonomy (NCBI): domain Eukaryota; kingdom Viridiplantae; phylum Chlorophyta; class Chlorophyceae; order Chlamydomonadales; family Haematococcaceae; genus Haematococcus; species Haematococcus lacustris. The sequence continues at coordinate 3,686,495 of JASKMD010000020.1, read as the reverse complement.
TGTCCATCACAAGTACGGCGTAACTACTGCTATGCAAGCTGTGGCGGCTTTGTTTCCTTAATGTGGGGCAGGAGTTGTGCGGCCCAATTCCTTGGACTCCAAGTTGGAGCCTAACATCTTTATCACAGTTTCTAACGAGCATGCGTGAAACATCGCACAATTGCGATGAAACTGTGTTGCTCACGCTGCGAATGATTCATGGGGTTGTTCACGTGCTGTTTTGGCGTACCAGCAGCAGCGGGCCACAGCAGCGGACCACACCCAAATGCCAGCACGGCTGGCGACGCTGGCCGGGGCGTTAGCCAGCCAGCCTCTTCTGGTGTTCGTTTCATCGCATCACATGTAAATGACACCCCCCCGCTCAAAAGCGCCGACGCGTCCACCGCCTACGACAATTTCGCGGATACCCAAAGCCGGTCACTAGAGCTTACCAATGAGTTGGAGCCTACCATGCATGGTCCAAGTTATGCTGGAGTATGGAGAGGGCGCAGTGTGGCTGTCCGATATCTGCGCCTGCCCAGCACCATGCTGGAGGCAGCCCTGGACCTTTCTCTGCAGCATCCTCATGTTGTGCAAACTCTGCGATTGCGACCAGTGGCCAGTTGTCAGCAAGGCACAGGGCAGGAGGAAAATGGAGCGCCGTTGTCACAGCTCCCTCCAAAGGTTAAGAAGCTAGCAGAGAAGCTGCTTTTGGGTGAAGAGCTCATGGAGGTGGTCACAGAGGTCAGAGTCTAAGCTTGTCATTGCATCAACCATGTCTGTTGCATGTTTATATGCAAATCAGTCCCAGCCCCAGCCCCAGCCCCAGCCCCAGCCCCAGCCCCCACCCTAGCCCCTTGCCTTGCCCTTGCCCTTACCCTGTCCCAGTCCCCTTCCCACATCCGCCCTGCCCCTGCTCCTAGCCCTGCACCCACCACCCGCCTCCCCCCTCTTGCCCCACTGCCTTGCAGCACTGCTCTTGGGGCTCCCTCCACACAGCCCTACAAGCTGATGCCAACCCACCCAAGCAGCAGCAGTCGCCTCCAGCAGACCCCTCGTCCAGTACAGCCAACCGCGGGCGTCATGCAAGCCCTGGGCAGCCACAGCCAGCCGTCAGTGCAACTGATGATAGACAGCTGGCGGTCAGCCTGCTGCGCTGTGCAAGCTCAGGTGCTCAGGCGACGGCTGGCCCTCCCATCATCAACAGCAGCACCACCACCACGGACAGGCTACTGGCTGTTCTGCAGACGGCCGCTGACGTGGCCAGGGGCATGTGAGCGAGTGCATGCAAGGCACATGCATGCAAGCAGGCCACAGAGGCCCCAAGGCTGGCTTCAGAAATGACTCCCAGCCCTAACCCTTACCATGAGCCAAGCCAGACATTACAGACACTGCCTCACAGGGCTTTGAAAGGGGAGGGCTGATTCAAAGGCAGGAAAGGGGGGCTGGTCATGTAAAGGCACTGTGTGGCACCATTCCAGACCCAGCCCCAACCCCGGCCCTACCTGGACCCAGCCTCCTGTTTAGCCCTATCCCTACCCCTGCAGCATACAGCTAAAATGAACTTGTGTCAGGTAGGTGTATAAATAAATAAATAAATGAATAAATATTTATTTATTCATTAGATTAATAGATTCATTATCATCAACTATTTACCGACCCAGTGCTGCTGCAAGCTGGCAAGGGTGGAGTGCTGCTGCCCTGAGCGCAGGCACTACCTGCACAGCAGATCAAGGGTGCACGGCAGCCTGCGGCCAGCCACTGTGCTGCTGGCTCCTGAGGGCGGCTCCACCCGCCGCTTCCAAGCCAAGGTGCTCTCAGCCAAGGCTTGGCAGTGCCTGCAGTGTGGCCGCCTCAGCCAGCAGGGGTGGCGGGGATGTGGTCACAATGCCTGCTAGACCTCAGTCTGGTGGCCAGCCGCATCACCACCTGCTGTACCTGCTGTCCACACTGCCTCTGGCATTGATGCCACCTTCACCACCACCACCACCACCACCGCCGCTGCTGCTGCTGCTGCTGCCGTCACTATGGCCCTGCTGCTCCGGCCCACGCCACCACTGCTGCTGCTGCCGCCGCCACCGCCACCGCTCCCATGCCCTGCTGCACTGTCAGGTGGCAGACCAAGGCCTACCTGACCAGCTGCCACTGCTCCCGCCCCCGCCCCTGAGGCGCCCGACCCAGCTGGCCCAGCAGCAGCCCAGCAGGCCCCCTGCCGACAGGCCCCCTGACTCACCACAGCCCAGCCAGCCTGCCACCAGCCTGCCCCCTGACACGGAGTGTGACACCTATGACACCACCACCGGGGTATTCCACACGGCAGCCTCCACAGTGGCCGCCATCGTGGCTGCTGAAACCGCAGCTGGACGGCTGGGCAATGCAGGGTGGGGTCCCCGTAGGAATGGCAGCCGCTCAAGCTTGAGCCAAGGCAGCCCATGCAGGACATCCTACGACCCCGGCTCTGACTCATCACCCACCAGCACCCACCTGCCCACAGCGGCAGCAGAGGGTGTACTGCTACAGGGGGAGGGCGCTGGGGAGGTGGAGACAGGCCCTGGGCCTAGCAGCTGCAGGGCCACCGGCCTTCAGCAGGAGGAGGGCAGGATGGCTGGGCAGGGCAGGGCCCACATGCCTGTGGCAGGGTCAAGGCAGGCAGGTGACAGCGTGGTACTCCCCCCTGGCAGCAGCAGCGGAAGGGGTGACAGTGATGGTGGCAGTGGTGGTGAAGCTGGGGTAGCCCCACCAGCCCCACCAGCCCCATCCCCCAACCCCCCTGACAACCCTCGCAGCGTCAGTTTCTTGACCGCCGTGGACCAGCCAGCCAGCAGTGCTGCAGAGCGACCTAGTAGTGAGGAGGAGACAGCAGCTGCTGGCCCGGCAGCGGGGCGGGGGGAGGTGGCAGGCGGGTGGGACCCCCACAGGCCTGCTGTGTACCGCGCGCCTGAGGCTTGGGGTGGTGCCCGCACTGCCGCCTGCGATGTGTGGAGCTTCGGGGTGCTGCTGCACTGCCTGGTCACCGGGGGCGCTGCGCCCTACCCTGGCCTGGAGGATGAGCAGGTGAGGTGGGGGGCAAGCGGGGCAGGTGGAGGCAGACGGGGGCAGGTGGACTTGGGTTGGATAGAGGCTGCTGCTGGCCAGCGGGGGGCGCGTTAGGGTTCAGGTGTGTGCAGGCGGGTGGTCGGGTGCAGGTGGGGTGGTGGATGTGATGCAGTGGGCGGGTGGGCAATGGGAGGGTTAAGAAGAAGAGTGGAGGGCAGGTGGGCTGGGGGCGGCAGCCCTTCATGTGCGTTGCCTACCTGCAGCTTCCTCTCAGCTTCCGCATCAAGCCGGCTCCATGCCTCTGCCTCTACCTCTACCTCCCATACGCAATCCTTGCTTGCCCGCACCTCTATGCCCACCTCTAGGCACCCTAGCTGAAGGAGGTGGCAGCATGTTGCCTGGTTGCCCTTTCCCTCAGGTATCAGGATGGTCTGCTGGCACCTGCTGCCAACTACCTCCAACTACCAGCTGCCAGGGCTGCTGTATGGGGTGGCTCACTGTGCTGCTGGCTCCAGGCTGTGTGATGCATGTACCGCCACCTGCAGGTCATGAGGGGTGTCACCTCAGGCATCCTACAGCTCCAGTGGCCAGCAGGGGTTCACCCACAAGTCAGGTGAGTCAAGTCAGGTTAGGCAAGTCAGGTCAGGTGAGTCAAGTCAGGTTAGGCAAGTCAGGTCAGGTGAGTCAAGTCAGGTTAGGCAAGTCAGGTCAGGTGAGTCAAGTCAGGTTAGGCAAGTCAGGTCAGGTGAGTCAAGTCAGGTTAGGCAAGTCAGGTCAGGTGAGTCAAGTCAGGTTAGGCAAGTCAGGTCAGGTGAGTCAAGTCAGGTTAGGCAAGTCAGGTCAGGTGAGTCAAGTCAGGTTAGGCAAGTCAGGTCAGGTGAGTCAAGTCAGGTTAGGCAAGTCAGGTCAGGTGAGTCAAGTCAGGTTAGGCAAGTCAGGTCAGGTGAGTCAAGTCAGGTTAGGCAAGTCAGGTCAGGTGAGTCAAGTCAGGTTAGGCAAGTCAGGTCAGGTGAGTCAAGTCAGGTTAGGCAAGTCAGGTCAGGTGAGTCAAGTCAGGTTAGGCAAGTCAGGTCAGGTGAGTCAAGTCAGGTTAGGCAAGTCAGGTCAGGTGAGTCAAGTCAGGTTAGGCAAGTCAGGTCAGGTGAGTCAAGTCAGGTGAGTCAAGTCAGGTTAGGCAAGTCAGGTCAGGTTAGGCAAGTCAGGTCAGGTGAGTCAAGTCAGGTGAGGCAGCGATTTTGAGGCACACAGTGTCCCCTTGTCCCCACCTTGTCCACCGCCTTGTCCTTGCCCCGTACCCCGCCTGGCCCCCTGCTGCCCTTCCCCCTCCCTGCCTTGCGACAGGCAGCTGAGCCTGTCCTGCCTGGAGCTCAACCCAGAGCTGCGCCCAGACTTTAGCCTCATCTCCACCTTCCTTGACAAACTAGTGGCTAAGGTTGCCGCTGCTCAGCAGGGGCAGGGCCCGGGGCAGGGCCCGGGGCAGGGGCCCCACTCCCCTACTGCCTTGCCAGCCCCAGCCGACCTCAGCCGCTCCACCTTCTCACCACCTTCCCACCACCAACGGGAGTTTCTCACAACCACCACCACCACCACCCCGCTGCCACGTACCTACTCGCCTGACGCGATAACAGCCGCCACCCGCTCCAGCAGGGACAAGAGCACCGAGATGGTCAGCATTGGGGCCGCGGTCAGTGCCGCGGTACAAGTGCCTCCCCCCTCCACCAAGCACCCTGTTGCATGGGAGGAAGCCCTAGCCAGCCTGCAGACCGCCATGCGCCAGCAGCAGAAGCTGTCCCAAGGCCGGGCTGCGCATTGGCAGGGCACCTGCTCCACCGTGTTCAGCAGCACAAACAGCAGCCAGAGCCAGCAGCCCAGCAGCAGTGGAGCAGTGAGGGGCTGCAGCAGCCAGAGCCAGCAACCCAGCAGCAGCGGGGCTGTGAGGGGCTGCAGCAGCCAGAGCCAGCAGCAAAGCAGCAGTGGGGGTCATGGCTGTAGGCAGCCAGGTGGGAGTGGGAGTGAGGCGGGGAGGGGGTCAGGGGGCACTGCCCCTGAACTGACCACCGTAGGGTCTTCCCCCCAAAGCTGGGCATCACCCCACCAACACAGACAGCTGTTTTTGCAGCAGCAGCAGCAGTGGCAGCAGCAACAACAGCAGCAACGACCTGTCTTCCAGCAGCAGCAGCAGCAGCGGCAGCAGCAACAGCTATCTGTGTTCCTCGCACAGCAGCAGCAACAGCAGCAGCAGCAGGAGGAGGAGCTGTCACAGTCGCAGTCTGATGCTGGTGTGCATGGCCCCCCCTGCCCCCCCCTATGCCTCACCCCCTCACTCACTGCCTCACAGCTGACTCCCCCCAACCCTCACCTCCCCCACCCGCCAGGCCACCGAACCCACCCACCCCCCTGGCAGCAGCTTGCCACCACAGGCCAGCTCAGTCAGGCACTCGCTGGAACGCCAGGTGAGGCCCCAGCCCCTCCCCTCCCCCTCCTGGGGGCTGGGTCAACCAGCTGGCTGCCCAGCCCCCCCGCCCCTGCCAGCCTCTGCCTCCTGCCCTCCCATCAACCATCCGCCAGCATGGCATTGGCCGCTGGCGTCCCCCTGCCCCAGCCAGCCTGGCCTGCTGTGCCCGAGCTGCTGGCCGGCCCTCCCCCCCTGACCCTGGACCCCGCACCCGTTGTTTGTGACGTTGCCGGGCTGGCTGAGGGCGAGCAGCCCCCCACTGACGTTGACCCTGAACTCCTGGCATTCTGGGGCATGGCCACCAAGCAGCCCTCCTGCCCCCTCCCCTCCCCCTTGAACAGCCTCGGCCTTTTGGGCACCCCCTCCCCCGCAGAGTCCGGCTCCCTCGTCTTGCCTGGCCCCCCTTCCCTGTCATATCACACCCACCCCCCCAAAGTCCACACCCCGCCCCACAACCCTCATGCAGGGCTGGGCCTGGGTGGGGGGCCAGGTGGGGGCCTCTCCTCCTCCATTGGCCCTCACCTCTTGGCGCAGCGCCTGAGCAGCCAGCCTCTCAGCCCCGCACTGTCCTCAGAGCTGGGCAGTGACCCCGGGCTTGCCACTGAGCTGCACAGCCTGGCGGCCGCTGCGGCCAGGCAGCTGTCTGAGCTGATGGGCAGGGACCGTGAGGGCAAGGCAGCAGCAGCAGCAGCAGCAGTCGTAGCTGCAGCTGCCAGGCAACCTCTTGGCAGCCGGTCATGGCAGGTGCGCAGGAGCGGGCAGCCCTCCGGGCCCCCGGCGGTGCCTGTGGCTCGCCAGCGGTCCCGGACACTGGCTGCACTGAATGCCACCCGGGCTGAGCAGTCCTGGTCCTCCCCCCTGCTGCTCCTCCGCAGCCCCCTCTCCCTCCCTGGCCCCTCCAGCCCTCCTCCCCCCGCCACCCTGATGCACTCTTGCCAGGACATCGCCCGCACCGTCACCAGCTCAAGTGCAGGCGGGCTGGAGCAGGGCAGGGGCAGCTGCACCAGTGGCAACGGCAGCGGGCAGCAGCAGGGGCAGCAGCCCTGGTCAGCGCTGCACAGCAGCGGGCGGGGCAGCGTGGCCACGTCAGAGCGGGTGTCAAGCGATGTGACTGCGGATGTGCCCGAGGGGGAGGAGGTGGGTGGGGGCTGCTGGCAGGGGGGGAGGGGCAGCAGGGGGGAGGCACCAGGGGGGTGTTAGGCAGCAGGGGGAGCAGCAGCAGGGATGGCGGGGTGAGCAACAGCAGCAGCAGGTTGTCCTGCTGGGGGCAGTGCCAGACACTCGCCAAAGAACTATGTGTGTGTGCTGTAGTGGGCTAACCCAGTGCATCAGGGCCAGGGCCAGGGCCAGGGCCAGGGCCGCAAGGGGAGTAAAAGGTTAGGGAGTGGCACCAGGTACCTGCCAACAGCTTGTGTACGCAAGGTTAGGGTTTAAGTCACGCTAACCCTAACCTTAGTCCTAGCTCTTAGCCCTAGCATTAGCCTGGACCCTAGCCTAAGCCCTAAACCCACTGAACTCACACTGTAGATAGAGTGACGAGCCCACTGCTTTAGACTGGTCCTGCTGGCCATAGCCATAGACACCCTCGAGCACCCTCACCCTCACCCTCACCCTCACCCTCACCCTCACCCTCACCCTCACCCTCACCCTCACCCTCACCCTCACCCTCACCCTCACCCTCACCCTCACCCTCACCCTCACCCTCACCCTCACCCTCACCCTCACCCTCACCCTCACCCTCACCCTCACCCTCACCTTCACCCTCACCCTCACCCTCACCCTCACCCTCACCCTCACCCTCACCCTCACCCTCACCCTCACCCTCACCCTCACCCTCACCCTCACCCTCACCCTCACCCTCACCCTCACCCTCACCCTCACCCTCACCCTCACCCTCACCCTCACCCTCACCCTCACCCTCACCCTCACCCTCACCCTCACCCTCACCCTCACCCTCGACCTCGACCTCATAGCCATAGCTATTGACGCCTGCACTGCCATTGAGGACAGTGCAAGCCGCCAGTGCTCTGGCCCCTTTGACACATCCTGTTTACAAGCCTGCTTGCCTGTAGATGCAGCCCAGGGCACCCTGCCCCTACCTTTGCTACCCCTACCCCCTGCTCTCACACGCCCACCGGGCCCCCCCTCCCCCTCAACAACCCCTTGTCCCCTCTCCCCCCCTGCCTCATGGCCCCCTCTACTCCCTTCTACTCCCTTCTACCCCCTGCTCCCCCGTCCCAGTCATACCTGCCACTCCGCACCTGTGCAGCATGACCAAGTTGGGGGCCTGGAAGCCTTCCCCCCTGTGGGCCGTTCCCACCGCACCCGCTCCTCCTCCCGCCGCCACCACCACCACCACGCCCCTCCCCCCAAGGCAGTCAGACTGGGCAGCCCAGTCATCTGCCCGCCCCACCCTCCGTCCGTCCCCCCACCCCTCCCCCCCCCTGCGCACCTGCACCCCACCTCCCCCCTGCAGCCAGCGAGGGGTGTCGCCAGCACCACCCCACCTGAGGGGACGGCTACAGCCAGCCCCACCTCAAGGCCCAGCCTGATTAGGCTCAGTCATCCGGGGCCACCCCTCCCCCTGGTGACCTCCACCCCCCAGCTTTCTGTGCTGACCCCAGGCCCTGGGCCCAGCAGGCTGAGTGCCCCCGGCTCGGTACCAGCAGCAGGGCAGTCAGCAGGGGGGAGCTGGGCAGCAGCAGCTGGGCCCACCTCCTCCCTCCAGCACACCATCACAAGCTGGCAAGGGGCCGGGGCACCCAGGCAGCCTCCCTACCCTACTGCCCTGTTGCCTGACAGCCACGGCCCTGCCATCCTCCTCGCTGGCATGCAAGCACAAAGTCCCTCACAGTCACACCCAGCATGTATATCACACATCCCACCTCAAAACGGTCACACCTCACTGCCCCTTCACACCTCACTGCCCAAGCCACACCGCACGCTGGTGCTTCACCAACTCCCTGGCCTGCCTGCAGCAGCAGCAGCTGGGGCCAGGGGGCAGGGGCAGGGGCAGGGGCAGGGGCGATTGCGGCCTGCCTGGCCCACTGGACCAGACCTGAGCCCCATAGCCCCCCCCTACCGCTCAGCCCCCGCCACCACCCACCAGGGCACTCAAGCCTGGGCCGGCCACACAGTCGGCAGCCAAGGCCCGCCAGGCGCTGCTGGCCAGGCGCTGCCCGGTGATGCCCGGTTCAGCTCCAGCCCCGCAGCAGGCGGCCACATCTCCTGGGCAGCCTTGGTGCCAGAGCTGGAGGATGAGGGGCCGCCCTCAGGGGCAGGCACCTAGCTCCCCCCCTCACCCCTGGGCACACACCTGCACATAGCAGCAGGTCCCTGGCCTGCCTGCATCCTCCCCCCCGGCGGTGACCCAGGGGCTGCATTGTGCCTGACAAAGGAACTGGTGGCTGCCTTTTGCCAGGCGGCCAGAGTCTGATTCCTTGGAGTGGCGGTTGCTGATGGCGGTTGATATGGCCCAGCAGGCTCATGCCTGACTGCTGCAGTGGGTGGGTGCTGCTGCACCCCCATGTTCAACAACCCCAGCGCAGCCAGCGGCCTCTGCTGCTGCCCTGCACCGCCTTGGGGCCAGGCTGGGGCCTCCCCTCCATCAGCAGCTCTGCCCAGGCAGGGTCGAGGAAGAGAGCAGGGCGGCGGCAGTGGGCAGCATGTGCCCCTGTTTGCATGGCGTGAGGGGGGCTGTCAAGTGGGTCCACGTCTGATAGAGGCAGCGGTGCAGACTGGTCTTGACAAGACTTGGCCTGAGGTGTTTGTCACCAAAAGAGCTATAGTGGCTTGGCTCGAGGCATGGCCAAGAAAAAGGAGATCACGAAGATGAAGAGGAACGCATGGAAGACAGGGAACGCGTGCTGTGATAAAAATTTGGCTGCAAACATTGCATGAGATCAGAGGGAATGCGCTGCGTAGGTAAGCTACCACACCGCATGGCTGCCACTTGCAACGGACAGCAACCGTCATAAGTCATGTTTATCAGGTTTTATTATCAATCATGGTTTGATGAGTTGCCCACGGCCCATGACCCCGCGGGATGTTTTTCGTGCTCGCTGCACCGTGTAATGTTTGTTATGTAGACCTGGGCAAGAGACGTACCTCCAGCCTCGTGCCGTCGTGTCGTCCAGCACTGGAGTACGCAGCATCACCAAGACCAAGCTGTGAAAAAATAGTTTAAGGAATGGGACGGCTTGGTAAAAATGGGATGGGTTAAATATGGGATGGGTCCTGTATAAGTTTACTAATTGGGTAGATAGGCTCGGTCTGAAGGGGTTACTTGACCGCACATCCGTGTTCCACTTCCAGCTGCATGTAGGTGCTTACCTTTTGGCTGATTTCCAAGTACAACCCGCACTTCCTTTGTGGTCACCCCGGCCATTGGACCCGCCAATCCGTGCCAGGCCTGCGCATCGCACCACGCGCTAGTGAAGGGTAGCTGAGGCTATCGCGGTAAGTCACGCGCGCTAAAACACGCGTTTTGCACTGAAGCCTTGTCCCAGATCACCGCCCGCCACCAGGTCGAAACTTGAGATAGCGCAAACAAGCAGCGACCCACTCACAAGAGCAGGGTGGCGAGGCTCTCCGTGGCGTCCGTAGCAAAGTTCGCACTAAAGAGGCAGGCTCGTAGTGCGCCGCAGGCCATCGCAGTGAGCCGTGCTGCCACGCCATGTCACTACACCACGAGACTGAGTCATGCCACGCTTCGCTCGGTGCAAGCTGGGTCGGTGCAAGTTGGGTGCATGGCACTGTCATTTTTTCCGTGGCGTCCGCGGCGCCCGCCACAATGGAGGTTTCCGGCACTGCCACTGCCACTACTTACCAGCTTGGCACTTATCGCTTTATGGCGTTCCAGGAGGGCGCGGCGACAGGGTCCAGGATGGCCCATCGCAATTTTCGGCTTGAATTTCGCGCACAGTGCGAGAAACGCAGCGATGCGGGCGATTAACGGTAGCACAGGGTCCACCCCGTCGGGGATGAACCCAGAACGCTGCCAATCGGCCCCTGTGATGAGATCGCCCCATGCCACATTCACCCTCGGCCACATTTTGTCATTGTATGTTCAACATAAGGTGATAGAGCTTGCCTGGGCTACTCCCGGAATATATACTCGCTTAGCTATCCGACAAGGGTGGAAGCACGCGGAAAGGACCACTGGCTGAAAGGTTCAAGGTCTTGACAAAAGCCCCGGAATGATGGGGTCAAGGCTTCAGCAGAGTGCACGGTAGTGAAACAAAGTCCACGCACGGTGCTGCTGACACCTCAGTGAGATGCTCTGCTTGCTTGGAGGCAGGGTTAGGCAGGTCTCGGGCCAGGTGTCAGGCAGGTCCCGGGCCAGGTGTCAGGAAGGGTACGGGCCATGAGGGGTCCCGACCCAACCCAGGGAATCTTGCGCTTCGACCTGCGACCCACGTACGGTCGCACCCCGTTGAGCCCCAGGTTGCAGCCCCAGGTTGCAGCGATGCGCAGGCTGGCACGGATTGGCGGGTCCAATGGCCGGGGTGACCATGTGCATTCCTTGTCACTCTCATGTGTGTGCCGTGTGCCATGCATTAATACTCTCCGGTATTGGCTACATGTAGGAGCTAGTCTCCTGGCTGAACACACCCTCACCTCCTTTGCCTTAGCCACCGACTTTCAATTTGACTACCTTGTTTTGCAAATCTATTCACACCACAACCCGACATGCGTTTGCTTTCAGTTTGCATGGTTGAGCTGTGGGTAGGCAATGTCTGGGGGCCAGTTATCCTTGTAGTGGGGGAGGATGCAAGGGATCAGTAGGGCTGATCCACGTGCTCGATAAGAGTGAGGATAAGGTTGACTCAGCTACTTAGGTTGAGTTCTGGGCCTTCTCCGGTACGCGAGTAGTGAATCAGCGGATATCAAGAATGTAAGAACCAATGCACCTCCGTGTCCCATTACAGTTTTCTTGTTTGCTCTCTATGTTCACGACATTAGTAAGGAGTTCCTGGGTCCTGTTGATGCTGTGAGGGTGCAAGGCACACCTGTCACCCACTTCATGTATGCTGATGACTTGACCCTGGTGAGCACCTCGCCCCACGGGCTGCAGCGGCTGGTCTGCCAGCTTCAAGGCTTTGCAGACAGGAAACACCTTACAGTCAATGTGGGCAAGTCAAAGGTGATGGTCTTCAATGGCAACTCACAAACTGCAGCACCTAGGATTGGGTACAAGCATGAGATCCTGCCTGTGGTGAGAGAGTTCAAGTACTTAGGCATGCACTTCAACCCCAGCGCCACCCCTGCTTTTGCTGCCACTCATATGAGGGCTGGCATGTTCCTCGCCATGCGCCAGGCGTGCAAGCGTGCTAGAGAGTATGGGGTCCTGCATGATCCCTATGCCCTGTGTCACCTCATTAGAGCGTTTGTGCTCCCCTTAGGGCTGTATGGCAGCCAGGTATGGGGCACTGCCTTCCTTGGGCACGGTATGCAGCTCTCCAACCCAGTGCAAACACGCATGCTCAGCTTTCTCAGGTTTGCTGCCAGGGTACGTGGCTCAGTGTCAGGCCTGATGGTGCTGCATGAGTTGGGGCAGCTGCCCCTCCAACTTTACTGGCTTAGGGCTGCATGCAAGTTCTGGAACACTGCCAAACTATCCCACAGTGACCTGCTAATGAGGGTCATCAAGGCAGATGTGGAGTTAGGCAGGGGTTGCCAGGCCAGCTGGTGTGCTCAGTTCCAGCTTGCCGCCAGAGAGCTGATGGGGGGTGAGTTCACCTTGAGCCCGGACATGGTCCTAGGCACCAAGGCTATGGAAGTGAAGTGGCTCGAGAGGTGGGGGAGGCGTTGGGTTGGGTTTGAGGGAGACCCTAGATTGCCTGAGACGGTGCATCGGGAGAGATGTTCGTATGCTGCATGGTTCAAGCATGGGGACGGCATTGGCATCAATCACATGGCACCACACCTGCTTAACAGACAACTATCTACAGAAGTTCGCACGAGCTTGACTAGGTTCAGGTTAGGCAACAGTGGTCTGGGGGTGGAGAAGGCTCGGTTTGAGGGGGTAACTTTCATTGATCGCACATGCACCAGATGCACAGAGGGGGTAGTGGATGACGCCATGCATTTCATCTTTGAGTGCACTGCCACGAGTTCCATCAGGGAGCAGCCGGAGTTTGCCATGACGTTACAGAACAATAATGAGAATTTGCATGACTTCATGTTGAGCCCATGTGCACCTTTGTTTGTGCACCTTGCTTTGAAGTGCGTTACAGAAAGTCCCGAACCCCTAGAGGGGGAGGGCGGCCTAGCAGCCTAACGGCTGACGGCTTAAGCGGTGTAAGCCACATCATCAATGCACCTCCGTGTCCCATTACAGTTTTCGGCTTGGCTTTAACCAGGCTTCAGGGGGGAGGTGTGACTATCGTCACTGTGACCATCGTCACTACGAGGCATACTGCAGGCTCACCTAATTCCGTAGCTCATCCCACTCCCGGTCGCTGCTGCTGCTGCCATGCCTACTAGCTGCCTCACACACACCATGTGTGACAGACAGCAATACATGCTAGCCAATCTAACGTGACACGAGGGGCTGGAGCAGCAGCGCAAACCAGGGAGACATGTGTACAACAGACGGCTGTGTCCAGAACCTGGAACTTGCCCGTTAAACCCATTGCCTCTGCTCTGCCACCAATGTCAGCTGCCGCTGCACCATGTGCTCCTCTTACCACCTGAGCCACTGTGCCCCCGCCCAAGCCTTCCAGGGCCACAAGGCCAGGGACACCATGGTGGGCATAGTGCGGCGGCATAGCTGTACCAGCCAACGCCCTGGTGGATAAGCCCAGGCTATCGCCAAGCTAGCCCGGTGATATTTGATGATGCCATCCAGTCAGTGATGTGTCTGCCTTGGCAAGGCATAGGCGTGCTGACAGGCCAGAAGGGCTCCTTGCAACCGTCACGTCACAGATGCTGCTGCAAGTGCGCCACCTTAATGTTGCGGTCTTCGAGCAAGGACTGCAGCAGCAGCAGGTGCAGGCAGGCAGGGGGGCAGGGTCACAGCAGGATGACATGCGGGACCCCATGCCGCCCAAACCCCATGCAAGCTAGGCGCCATGCAGCATGACATGCTTGATGGGATGCATGTGCTGACCTCCCACTCTAGCCTGACACACTGCAGTGCTGCTCCGATGACAAGGATGCTTGCACCCCTGCCGAGAATGTGCACCTGCCACCTGCCAGGGCCTGCCCCTGGAGCTTATCTTTCGACAGCCAGACTGCCAGCCAGCCAGTGTGCCAATCAGCCAACCAGTTAGCCAGCCAGCCAGCCGTCTGACCAGTGTGGTTGGCCTATGCCCGATCAGGGGCTGCCACTGGGGACGCTCCTCACGCAGCGGTGGGCCCTTGGGATGAGTGCCCATGGGGTCAGCTGCAGGGGGTGCGGTGATGCACATGCACTTATAGTGGCAGTGCACCACCACCCACCCCTGCAGCTGATCCACCAGCTCAGCCGAAGGCTTTGAGCACTGGGTTCTCTGAGGCTGCTGTGAGCAACCACCCAACCAGCCTCCTCACTGTGGCAGGAGTAGGCATGGCTGCCCAGGGGGGCAGTAGGGCTAGTTAAGCCCTACGCTAAGGCAGTGGCTGCTTGGCCTCAGCCTCATGGCTTACCCCATGGCCTCCATGTTTCCCCATGGGATCAAAGTTGATTAGCCTCAGCCATGGCCTCCATGTTCCCCATGCAATCAAGGTTCACTGTAAGACAAGGAAGGGTGGCGGCAGCTGAGCAGGGCGTGCAAGGTGTGCGTCCATCCCATCCACCAGTGTACCTGGCACTGACGCAACAAGCAGCAGTTGTGCTGCCATGCGGAAGGAGCAAGCTGCCGGGGTGTACCAGAGATCCTTTCCTTAGTTGCCCCACCCTAAGGCAAGGAGGTGCTCCGTAAGGTGTCACATGTGCGCACATGTCAGCATGCACATGCGCATGCTTACAACCCAGGCAGTAGCCCAGGTCTGTGGCTGCAGCTGTGGGCTAGGGGGCATGCACCCTCAGTGGACCCCCACAATGAACCCAACGTCACCCCCATGGTACCATGCTTCAATTGTCTATTTGGCTGACCCGGCCAGGAAGCAGGCTCCTAAGCCCAGGTGGCAGCCAGTGATGCCGCCCTCAGCTGGGTTCCCATGGCCATCGGGATTTACCAGTGCTGGCCCACGCCCCTCCCCTCCCTCAACACGAGGGTAGTGCCCCACGCCCCTCCCTCACCTGAGGGGTACAGCCCCATGAGTTCCCACAGAGCACCCAAATGGCCAGGCAGGCCAGCCAGCACACCCCTCTCTCCTTTCCTCCCCTTCCCCCAACCCAGACCCTTCTCGGGCCCTGTGCCCCCACCTCCATCTCTCACATAGGGCAGGTGGATGGACCTCACACGGGTCAGGTGGTTGGACCGGGACACCAACCCCTGCTGCGCTACTTGGTGGCCTGGCCACAAGGAACTGCTTGCAGCAGGCCAGGAGTGCCAGCTGGGCTGCTGCTAAGCTGTAGATGACCGGCCACCAATGGCAAGGCAGCGGCTACAACAGGCAGTCTAACAGCAGTATGAGCTGTTTTGCGCATGAAGGGTGGAGAAGAAGATGGGTGGAGATGGCCTTCTGCTCCTGATTCCGGTCGCGATTGGAATGAAGTGGCATTATCCACTGTCCCACAGTGTGTGCAAAAGGTGTGCTGGGCTGTCGAGGAGAACCTGGCCAGGAGCACCCTGCCCTCCTTCACCCAGCCGGTGATGAGGCCAGCCACCTTTTCCAGCGAGCTCAACATTGGCTTGGCATGCGCTCACAGCCACCATCCCACCCACAAGGTGTGAGCAGTTGGCATGCATGCAAGCAGGAGCAAGCCACTGATGTCACAAGAGTGCTACCCACAAGGTCATATCCACAAGGTGCTATCCTTGCTATCCATAAGGTGCTATCCACACGGCCCTGATGGCCCCACCCTGCTGCATGCAGCTCTCTACTCGTGGACTATGCCCCAGCAGCAGCTGCCATAGCTATGTGAGTGTCACCTGACCTGCTTAGGCTGGAACATGCGGACACTGGAGCAGTGCCTACTGCCAATAGTGTGAGCAGGTGGCATGCGTGCAAGCAGGATCAAGCCACTGATGATGGAAGAGTGTCAGCACAAGTGTGCAGCTCTTGCACTGTAAAGCAAAACCACTGACTGACATTGCCTTGTGGTGGCAGGATGGGGAGGGCTGGCAAAAGGACTAAGCTGTCACACCGGCCTGTTCATGGCATGTTCGCAACATGCACATGGAGTGCATGCGCACTGACCTGTGCATGGCATGCCCATTACATACAAGAGTAATGCCTTAGGCAGGGCGGGAGCTTAGTCAAGGGCAATACCTGGCTGGCAATGAGCTGCATGACAGCTACTGTAGCCATGCGGCATGGCGTACTCGCATGCAGTCAAGCCGCACCCCTCTGCACCACCCTAACCTAAAGAAACAGCAGCGGGTGGGTGGCAGGCTGACGACCCTCACTGCATTGCTCACCCTTAAGCTGTCAGGGGGTTCATCATTGACCACCATCGCGTAGGCACCGGGGGCATGCTTGGCTGCAAGGCCACAGGCAAGTCCACCTTCAGCATGGGGCCGTGTCATTTCTAAGTCTTGGGCTGCTGAGCGCCGCTGCCAGCTGCATGCGTGATTGTCAGGCCTTGAGTGCTGTGGCTGGGGAGGAATGCCGGCACCTGACTCAGGAATGGCGGGACCTGGCTCCTAGCTGGTTCCTGTGACATGAGAGTAGCAGGTTGGGGTATGATGGCTGCAGTCTCACTCACACAGGTGTAACCACTTGGTGGCCCAACTTGTGGAAGGGTCCATCACTGTGATCAGCCTGCACTCAGCTGAGCCAGGACAGCTCACAGGCATTCAGTGAGGTCGTGCAGCTGACTAGGCATGCTGGGGTCTGCAGGTCATGCGTGTGGGCCTGTCTTCATGTGCACCGCTGAACCGGCCTGGGAGCTTTCATAGCATGGGACTAACCCTGAAAAGCTGGGTGTTGTGTAGTCTTGTACTTTGTCCCTGTCTTCTTTCATTTCCAGCCAAGAGCAGTTGTCGCAGCCGTCACTCAAGAACTAAGAACGGACTAAAGCATGAAGGTAAGCAACCGGGTTGAAGGGAAGCTTAACCGGCCTGGGAGCGGCACCCACCTGGTGCTCTGTTTTCACCAAGCGGCAGACGAAGCAGCATCGCATAGCCTTGTTGATGTGTGCAAACTCGGCCACCTCCGCATGCAGCGCTGGGGCTGCAGCTGGTCTGCGGGGCATCGCGGCAAGCACGCGTGAGGCTGCAGCTCTCCTCCTCTGTAGCGCGCTGGTTGGGTTTTATTGTTGTATAACGGAGTGAGTCTGTCGCTGGCTGGCGCGCTGACAGGCTTTGCTGGCTATTTAGAATGGAAAGGCAGCAAGCCAGTAATGTGGATGTGATCCATGCGACCCATGCCATGGGCCATGACCCGCCCCTTCATGTCCCAGGGCTCGATACGGAGGTATGCACCGTCAAAGCACTGACAAGTTCTCTCCAGTTAGTAGCGCTGAGACCTTGTGTCCGCAGGTGTTTAGAACAGGCTGGGGCTCCAAGGAGGACACGCCACGGAACCAGCAACGAAGCTGGGCCATTTAGGTCAGCGACCACTTCACTCTCCCACGCCCCACTGCACCCACCCACCCAAACTCTGCCTTCAGCCTGGCCCCTGCAGCAGGACAGCCACGACAGCCAAGGAGCCGGGATGGGTTGCCTTGAGCAGTCAGCGGAAGGCAGGGGGACATCGTGGTGTCCGTCACGCTACATCTGGAGAGCAACGAAGCGGTGCGTCCTCTACGCTGCACTGTGCGCAGCTGCAGGCGCTCAACATCCGGCGGGTGCGTTACCGTACCGGCCCTGCGAGCTTGCCCGTAACCCTGGACGGCCGGTTCTGCACGGCCGGTCCAGCCAGCCTCCAGCAGGTCGGGCTCGTGGTTGGCGACCTGCTTAATGACATGGATACTTCTCTGGGCTGTCCGTGAGATGTGGTCAGTGGGAGACGTTCCTTTCTTTGCCAGCATCCTGTTAATGCCTGGTCATGCTTGCCGGTGTTGCTGGCTAAATGAAACCTGTATCAAGCATGCCAAGTGACACCCACCAGCCATACACTGGGGTCTGATGCTAGTGCTGAGAAGGGTGCTGTGCAGTCTGTTGATCTATGCACCCCGAAAAATGCAATAGCATGCAGGTTCGTCTTGTGCAGCCCTCCAAGCAGTGGGTCCAGGCTGTGTGTTCAGGCGGTGGGTCCAGGCCGTCTTATCACCATCACCGTATACTCTCCATAGATTACAGCGTGGTATAGGGCGTTGCTTGTGGGTAACCTCCCTTCACTACAACTCGGCAAACCTCGAGCAAACAGCCTCACAGGCTGCTTTAGTACTAGGATGCGTGTCATGCTTCAACAGTGCATGATGTGCGTTCACTCATGGCTCAGCTCATGCCTTGTGCGTGCAAGGGCCAAGGTGTGCAAGGGCCAAGGTGTGCAAGTGCTTGAGCTGGGAGTGGTGGCGCCCGACCACGCACTGTGTGCGCAGCAGTTCCGGTGTGAGGCACGGTGCAGGTGATCGGGAGCCTGGCACAGCCCTTGGCCTCTGCATATGAGACCCTGAAGCGCGCTGCTCCACTCCTTCACCAACCCCAGGCCCTGGGGCTGGGTGTCCCGCGCTGCCTGTGCCTGTCTGTCTGTCTGGCCCCCAGACCTGCAGCTGCCTGTACCCTGGCTGCTGCCTACACAGCCACACTGGCCTAGGCCTGGCCCATGCAACCCTCTTGAGCTACCTCTTGTTCTCTTCCAGTCAGGCTAGACAAGCAAGGGGAAATTTGGGTACCATGCTGTTCTCAACATTCAGACCACCATTTGCTACCGCGATTGCACCGTCAGGTTCAGCGTGCTGAAATAGTGAGCGGCACCGATAGAGGCTCAATATGGGTGTCTGGGCCTAAAGTTGTGTCCACGCAACAAGGTCGCTGTAGGTAGCTACATACATACGTATTAGGTCTAAGGCCGGGGCCCGTCTCTCTCGCGGGCCAGGTCCGTTAAGTCGGTTGTACTGGGTAGCTCGACCTCCTAGCTCCTGCAAAGCTAAGGAGCCATGCCTGTTGATAATGTCCCGCAACCGACACAGCCTCCAGCTCCGCAACCTCCAATATACTATCGAGTGCAGCAGACATTTCCCCTCGAGATGTTGTACTCGCGCACCTCATTTGCGGAACTGGTGGCCCAGGCCAAGGCCAGCTTGGCGACTGAAACAGTGGAGCAGCGGAAGGAAGCCAATGAACAACATCGAGTAGCTATTGCGGAATTTGCCAAGCACTTGTCTGGCCTCCAACCCGGGACAAGCTGATGTGATGTGATGTCATCACTGTGTGGGCTTCAATGCTGATGTAAACAGCACCACTTTCCTGAAGTAGCAGCCGAGTACTACTTAGTTGTACCAACCGGTGGTGTTGTGATCTGTTGACTCTAGCTCCTGAGCAACACGGCATGTTGAGAAGTTGCTAGCAGCAGCTTAGGGCTGCTTCTGCTTGTGCACAGAGTCATTGTGGGGTGAGGTTCCTCCTGTAAGACCTTGTCTCTCCTTGCCACCCGCTGTATCAGGTTACACAACTCTGCTTGCAACCGCCTTAACTCCACTACCTGCATCAGCCATGGCTACATGCTTGTACAATTGCTTGGTCTACACAGCAAGGCTGCTGCTCCAGCAATTGTTCAGTAGCGTGACGCGCCTGGAAACAACACATGCAACACCACATGCACAGGCAATGGCACAGGCAAGGGCTGGGCTGGGCTGGGCTGGGCTGGGCTGGGCTGGGCTGGGCTGGGCTGGGCTGGGCTGGGCTGGGCTGGGCTGGGCTGGGCTGGGCTGGGCTGGGCTGGGCTGGGCTGGGCTGGGCTGGGCTGGGCTGGGCTGGGCTGGGCTGGGCTGGGCTGGGCTGGGCTGGGCTGGGCTGGGCTGGGCTGGGCTGGGCTGGGCTGGGCTGGGCTGGGCTGGGCTGGGCTGGGCTGGGCTGGGCTGGGCTGGGCTGGGCTGGGCTGGGCTGGGCTGGGCTGGGCTGGGCTGGGCTGACAAGAGCTTCAGGAGCTTCAAGCGCAGCCCAGTACACTTTTGTGCATGTACCCAAGGCGGTTCCCCCGGTGTGCATTGCAAGGCGTTTGGCACGTTTGGCATACATTTGATGCTTTTGGCAGTGTGTCCCACAGCACCACTCGCCATTTATCGAGCTGATGCATAATGAGGTCGAGCCAGCGCCAGGGTGTGAGTGTGTGGTACAGGTAGCTGCTGAAGAAGTTTCAGGCCCAAAGCCTCACAGCGTACCCCCTCAACCCGGCCATGAGACAAGCCTCTAGCAGGCAGCATGCAACACACACTGTAGACACCCAGTAGGCACCTGGACATCGCCGAGGACATCGCCGCAACAGCACACATACTAAAGGGCGCAAATAACAGCGATGGGGCGCTCCTGGCGTTGTGTGCTGGTAGGGGCCACCGAACATTGGACGGGGTCGCGGACCAGCCGATCACCATAGGCCTGTTCCTCTGAGCCGATGCTAACGTGCGCGGCGCTGCGTCAAGGCGTGCCAATCTTACATCATGAGGCGGTGTATAGAGTTAGTTAGGTCCGTCCGAAAAATGGGCCTTTTTTGGCTTGCTTGTCTAGCCTGACTTCCAGCTCATCTTGGTAGCTGGGAGAAAGTCATAGGCATGCATTACACGGACGCCATCACTGTTATATGCTATCTGTTCTGCTGGCTGCCTACTTTGAACAGCCGGCTGCTAGTTGGTGTGCAAGTGCATGAGATAATGACACAGACGATACTGGTAATGATGGACACTTTGTATCTAGTGCTTGACAGGCCAACAAAACTCATTCAACAAGGAACAACATGTTGGACTGTGGGTAATCCTTGGCCCTCCTTGCCCTCCCCCCCCACCGCCCGAGTCATGGCGGCAAACGCTGAGCCCGAGGCCCTATCTAGTGCTTGACAGTGCAGGGAACACAGCAAACATTGTGACACTCACATGCGCATAGTGTGTAAAACAGGCTGCCTACACTGGCTGACATCTGGCCCTGGGCAAATTGGCCCTGCTCTGCCCCATGACCCCTCCTGCGCTGCATGCATTCATGGAGTGAGCTGAAACAGCTTCACGGTGCACCCCATATTTATAGCTAGCTACAGAGTAAAGTATTGAACCAGCTGCAGTAGGTCACTCCCCATGCTGCCTCCTTTTCTTTTTTGCGCATGGATCGGCATAGAGGTGACTAACCGACATGTAGACACACCTACCCTGACACGTGATCGATCAACACTCAGAGTCAGACAGACAGAGTCAGAGACTCACGGGGCCTCGCAGGCCAGTAACCCTTTCCTGCTTTCACGGCATGCGTCGAAGATAGCCAATGGACCGCCTTGACGTCACAACCGCTGTTCGCTTTTCTTATCCTTAGTCCCGGTTTCGCTCGTTCGCCGGTTTCGCTCCAGGTCTAGCACGACTCGTAACTTGACTGTGGGTTTTGCTAGCTGCTCGTAGCTCTTGGCTTCTAACGCGGGCAGTGGCTTGTTGCGAAAATCTGCGAAAAAGCGAGTGTGTCATTAGAGTGTCCAAAAGCACGTAACTTAAGGAACAATGCACACGTGCAACGATACATTGAGACTTAGCAGAGATGGCCACCATCGCAGCCCGCTCCTCCAGCTCTGCAGTCTCCTGCAGCCGCCCTGCACGCAACAGCGTGCAGGTGCGCGCTGCCCTGAAGCCCAGCGTGAAGGCCGCCCCCGCGGTGTCCACCGCTGGTGCTAACCAGATGATGGTCTGGCAGCCCATCAACAACAAGTGAGCGCCGCAACCTTATCCATCGTTTTTTCTCAACCCGCACCCAAATTGTAACTGTGTTCCCTCTTTGCTACTGCGCAGGCAGTATGAGACCTTCTCGTACCTGCCCCCTTTGACCTCCGACCAGATTGCACGCCAGGTCGACTACGTCGTAGGCAACGGCTGGATTCCCTGCCTGGAGTTCGCTGACGCCAGCCAGGCCTATGTCAGCAATGCCAGCACTGTCCGCTTCGGCTCCGTGTCCGCCGTGAGTGGAACTGCCAGCCTGCAGCTCTCAGCCCTTCTCGCCGTCCTACCTGGCAGCTTACACTGCTTTTCATCACAATCAATGCACAGCGAACTCTGCGAGGCAGGAGTTTTGATTTCCTTGGATGCATCCCGTCTGTATTCTCTGTTTGCCACGCAGTGCTACTACGACAACAGGTACTGGACACTGTGGAAGCTCCCCATGTTCGGCTGCACTGATCCCTCGGCCGTGCTGACTGAGATCAGCCGCGCCTCCAAGGCCTTTCCCCAGGCATACATCCGCATGGTAGGGGCCCTGGCAATTATTATCTGCTGTGCATGTATCGACAACATTACTTGCATCCTTACCTGCATACTTCGATTATTGCAGACCTAGGTGCCTTCCATCTGGTGACCTACATGCCTGGTCACATGCATGCCTGGTTTCTTTCCCCGCCTTCATGCCTGTATGTCTGGTGACCCATTTACTTGCCAAACGCATGTCTGTACTTGCATGTCCTGTGTGGTCCTGATGACCTGCGTGACATCCCCTTGTCCTCTGCCCATTCTTCTATTCTGGGCTGCTGTTGTGCAGGTTGCCTTCGACAACGTCCGCCAGGTGCAGATCATGTCGTTTCTGGTGCAGCGGCCACGTGCTGCCACTGACTACTGCGAGCTGAGCAAGCGCTCCGTGGCATAAGCAGCTTTCATTTGTCCAGTATAAACTCGATAGGGGCATGCAGTAGGTGCTGCCGTGATTTTGGTTTTGTTATGGTTCATGTCCCATGTAGAGTGAGGCTGCATAAATGTGAGGCTGCTGCCTAGGTTGCTGTAGCTGTTTGCCTGGTCAGTGACCTGATACCGTGAACTCGACGGTACTCTGTGCTCTGTAGGAGGTTCCCTGAAGCTGTGTAAGCTGCCTGACTTGGTCTCACGGCTCTTGTTGGTAACCGTCATAAGATTATATCTGGGTTGGTCCCCCGCTGGGTAGATACCTGTCTGGTTCACTCCAATGCGACTCTTGCGTCACATGGGCCTTGTTGCCACTAAGAATGGCAGGCAGCTTGCCAGGAGAGTGTAGTTGCCACTATCACAAATGTGACTGTAGGCGGTGCACATGTTCATACCCTACATCGTTGCCAGCAGCTATATAAGGAGCCTGAAGTAATGCCATCCCACGACACGGGTATTGAACCCACGACAGCGGTTCCTTTTACCGGCCTCCTTACAATCTGGGTGAGTGTAAGGCATTTGCTGGGGAAAGTGACCAATGTTTGGTGCACAATGCCTGCCACCTAGATTTTGCTGGCTGATACTTGCAGCTGCTCCATGTGGTAAACTCTGTGAGCTTATGCGCCTGGATCTTGAAGTCAGAGAGGCACGAGGTGAGGATGACGAGGTCGTCTGCTCATTGCTGGTTGTAGCTCAATTAACGGGTCGCACTTGCATTAATCAGCGGTGTCGGCAGTGGCGAGCAGGTTAGGGTATGCATTACTTGCAAACAATCTTAGGACACACTGCCCCTGCCCTGCCACATTCGCCGTGGCGTGCATGTGTGCCGGTGCCTGGAGCAGTGGCAGCAGCCCTCCACCCCACCAACGCCAGGGCAGCCAAAGCGTGGCAGGTGTAGGGGTGGGCCCCGGATCCTCACCTGCCCTCCCCCTTTCACCCTCAACCCCATGGCCAAGGTAGGGATGCACTTCTCATCAAGCTGGACAGCAAGGAGTCGCACGGGGTGTGCAAGCAGTTGGGGCTAACCAAGGAGACACAATAAGCCTTCACCACAGAGCCAGCCAGGAGCCAGCACTGGGACAGGTGGTTTACCACAGGCAAGCTGGCCAACCGTGGTTTTGAGTTTGAGAAGACATTAGAGATGGACGGTGTCAGCGTGTGTGTGCACTACACACGCCCCCTGCCCCCCCTCCCCGCCCCACCCCCAGCTGCCAGCAGCAACAGCCGCCCAAGAGCAGAAGCAGTAGCAGCCCATGTGCTGGGACTCCCCCGCATCGGCAAGCGCATAGCTGAGCAGCGTGACTTCGTGTTCAACCCAGCCGCACAGATTGGGGTGGGCATCGACCCCGGCGTCACACAGGCAATCAGTGCAGCCTCAGGGACTAGGAGCCAGGCCAGCTGGTAGCAGACCAGCTCCGCTGGTGGAAGCTGACCAAGAGCCAGGTGACGCAGGCCAGTGGTCTGAACAATGCCCGCCGCACCACCCAGCGTTGGCTAGCACCAATGCCCGCCGCACCACCCAGCGGTGGCTGGCTCCGATCCAGAAGGTGAGGGTGGGTGGGAGGTAGGGTAAGGGACTGAGAGGTTCAGCATGAAGTGAAAGAGTGCTTGACTGTGCCATGCCTAGCCTGATGCCACCATGCCAGCCACTGTGAGTTTCTCGTGTGCATGGCTGCAGTTGGAGGAGGAGATGGCTGAGTTGTCCATGGAGCGCCATGGGCGTGCCAAGCAGCTGATAGTGTTCTTTGGTGCAGCTACCATTGGCGCTGGGTGAGGGTGGGGTGCTGATGCAGTGCTGCGTGCCTGCTGCCAAGTGGTGTGCAGGCCCAGGGGCTCAGACCAGCGGCGGGGCAGGGTGGTGCAAGTGGCTGAGCACCGCACCACGCGTGTCAGCTCAGCAGTGAATGGCCAGCAGGCCTGTGAGGAGGAGCTGGACCATGAGCAGCCCACCAGGCCTGCAGACTGCAAGCCCCCGGCAGGACAGGTGGAACACCGCCTGCTGCGTCCAGCCTGGAGCCAGCAGCGTGACCAGCCAGTGTGGGGCCTGATGTGGTGCTCAGTAGTGGTCCCCCACAAGCCCCCACAGCACCCATGCAACAGCCAGGCAGCCACACAGCCAGCAGCCCCAGAGCCAGGGCCCAACACTCCCCCGCCAGCCAAGCGCAGCAAGCGCACCAAGGCTGAGCAGGCCGCTGAGCCCAGCCAGCCCATTGAAGGGCAAAGGCAAGGCCAAGGGCAAGGCTGCTAAAGTCAAGCTCCCACCACAGCCAGGCAGGTGGCTGGACAGGGACAGCGCTCAACATGCAGCGCATTGGGAAGAGCAGGTGGCGCCCACTGGAGCTGTGCTGGTGGCCAGAGCAGGCAGCTCTGCCAGCCAAGGGCAAGGAGTACCCAGGCCTGGGCTACAAGCGGCTGCGAGACAAGCCATCTGAGGCCCAGCTACAGCAGCAGCAGCCTGCTGGGGCGCAGCAGTGTGCCCCCCTTTCTTAAGCTGTCATCAGCTCACAATCAACGCATGTTTGTCATGCCGACCCTACACTATAGCTCTCGTGGTCAGGCAATGAATTAGGTGGTATGCACTGATGCACCATGTCCTATGTGCATTGGGTATACTCCACACAGCCCCTCAACACCATTTGAGTAGTCCCGCTATTGGCCACTCATGGGCCGACTCAAATGGAGGCCCTAGTGAGGGACACGAGGTTTGTTAGCCTGTCAAACATGAAGCTGTTAGTTCTGATGGGGTGCCCAGTAGTCTAGGGAGAAACAGCCACTGGTGTGGGGTTTGTAGTCATTAAGGGTGCAATCGAGGACGCTTCAACTTGATTTGAGTAGCTTTTACCTATTTACCCACAGTAAATTTTATACCTGCTGCACATGATGGCGACATGATGCCCGCCCTAGCACGCTTGGATGGTGTTGCTAAATCCCTGAGATGCCGCCGAAAAGTAAACGCAAGCGCCCCGTCTCTCCCGCACAGAGTGCAGCCGGTAAGCCACTAAGCTCGACGGAAGGCTAGTCCCCCCTCCCGACGCGACGCAGTGTGGTCCACGCGACATTCCGCCTCCGCGCATCAAGTTCTGCGCGTGTGCTGTGCCGTCCCATGTAATGCAGGTGCCAGTGGCAGCGGGCAGCAAGAGGATGAGGGGCAGGGGCAGGGTGAGCAGGAAGTGATCGCAGAGCGGCGCCAGGTTATCAAGGCAGCCTTTCGCGGCCTTGTGGAGGCAGCGCAGCCTGACCTGAGCCCAGAGGAAGTCGACGCAGTGGTGGCACAGGCCAACCAGCGCATGACCATGGGCAGCATGCAGTGTTGCCTGGCAGCGGTCATGTCGCTGACCATGCTGCTCCAATGCTTCCTAGGCCAGCCCACACCAGGCTTCCCAGCAGCAGGTCCAGCCCCATGCCCCCCTCCCCCACCTGACCCAGCCTGCCCTCCCTACTCTCACCCCCGCCTCCCCACACGCCACTCACCCCGCAGTGCAGCCCCCCCAGCCCAGCTGCCCCCCCCCATTCAGCTAGACGTTGAAGACCCCAGCCTGCTGCCACAGATCAAGGCTGCCATGGACCTGCTCACCAATGCAAGTGTGCAGGAGCACCTGATGCGTGGCCCCCACCACAGCCGCATCAGGCTGCTGCCCGGTGAGGTGGCCGTGTTCGAGCAGCCCAGCAGTGCCTGGCCAGTTGCCAAGCTTCAGGAGCTGGACCAGGTGCACCTGCAAGGCGACAACAACTCCCTCAATGCCAACGCCACCCAAATCATCACAAGCATCACAGAGTTCTACCGTCACCCGCAGCGCTTCATCAGCTTGTGGGCCAAGGCAGTCGGGGTGGTGGCAGGAGGTTTCAGCAAGGAGGCAAAGAAGCACTTCCCCCAACCGGTGCTAGGTAGGCTTGACTACAGCCAGCCAGACCAGGAGCACAAGTGGCGTTTGCCACCCAATAGTGTGCTACGGCAGGATGGGTGGCGGGAAGAGGTAGTCTGGCACAGGGGGCTGCTGGGGCTGCCGGCTGAGTGGGAGGCGGGAGTAGAGTCGATAGGGAAGGGGGGTGCAGGCTGGCTGCCCATAGAGAACAGGGTGCGGTACGTCCTGTTTCTGAACCGCTGCCTAGAGGCCTGGCAGATAGCCCCCCATGCCCAACCCCATGCCAACAGCCGCCGCCGCCGCACCTGCCCGCGCCCCTTCACCATGCTCCCTATGGTGGGGGTGCGGGCCAGGCACTTTGTCATCGATGACAGAGTGTTGCGTGGCCTGCTGGCTGACCTGGGACTGACAGGAAGCACTGGAGCAGCATGGTCAGCGACATGACCGCTGCCAGGCAACACTGCATGCTGCCCATGGTCATGCGCTGGTTGGCCTGTGCCACCACTGCGTCGACTTCCTCTGGGCTCAGGTCAGGCCGCGCTGCCTCCACAAGGCCGCGAAAGGCTGCCTTGATAACCTGGCGCCGCTCTGCGATCACTTCCTGCTCACCCTGCCCCTGCCCCTCATCCTCTTGCTGCCCGCTGCCACTGGCACCTGCATTACATGGACGGCACAGCACACGCGCAGAACTTGATGCGCGGAGGCGGAATGTCGCGTGGACCACACTGCGTCGCGTCGGGAGGGGGGACTAGCCTTCCGTCGAGCTTAGTGGCTTACCTGCTGCACTCTGTGCGGGAGAGACGGGGCGCTTGCGTTTACTTTTCGGCGGCATCTCAGGGATTTAGCAATACCATCCAAGCGTGCTAGGGCGGGCATAATGTCGCCATTCAACCGGAGTGCCGGCAACCGCAGTGGGGCGAAAATGAGATCCATTACACAATCCATTACACCATCCATTACAACACCCCAAGTTCTTGCAATACAATTCACAGCATAGCAGTAGCACTTGCCTATATACATTGCCTACATACATTGCCAATTACCCACAGTCAGACGTGGTGTTCCATATTGAATGAGTTAAGTTTGGCTGGTCTGCCCAAACTTACGACTCTGTGCCCCTCAAGGCACTGCAGGTATCAAGTAAGATACTGATGCGGAGCAAACAAGGTGAGGTGTATGGGCTGGGATGTCACATTAGCAAGGCTAGCCAAGAACGTAATGTTGTTCCTGGCTGGCCATTGTCCTTGATATCTATGATAACAACTAGGGGCTGTGTTACCTGATATGGTCAAACCTCTTGCAGGGCTGGGGACTGCTCACAACTAAGCTGACCCGGCTGGTGCGGAACTTTTCCACTGTCACCACTTTCCCAGGCAGCTTGTCTGTTGGCCTCTGGCCCTGCCTCCCCCCTCTGCCATTTGCACGCCCACCTTCCCGCAAAAGCGATCCAGGACCCTCTGTAGCGTCGTACAGCCTGAGCTTCTGTCCTGCTCACTTGGGGTGCAGGTACTCCTCGCACACTGCATCCTAGGTGACCAGGGTGACGGCCACATGCTGCTACATAGCCACCAGGGAGGGGCCTGCTGCTGCCAGGTGCTGCCAGGTGATGTCGTCATTCAACGCTGAGTGTTGCGCCAGGCCACAGGCAAGCCTCGTCAGGCAAGCCACAGGCAGGCCACAGTCAAGCCACAGTCAAGCCACAGGCAAACCACAGGCAGGCCACAGTCAAGCCACTGCCTGTCTGCCCTGCCTCCTGGCCAGCTAGCATATGTACAAGCCGTCCTGTATGCCATATCATCCCACGCCCCGAGGCTGCGCTTCCTGCCTAGATGGCGCCGGGGTCCAACCCCATGCCCATCTGTGGTGCTGGGTCGCTCACTCATCAGCCAGGCCTTTGCCTTTATCAGCTGGTGAGCGCTTGCTGCTGCTGACGCTGCTGCTGCCAGAGGGGCCTGCTGTAACGTGCAGCCTCATAAAGGCGACGTTGGACCGTTTGAACCATATGTAACACTGAGCCGGCCGCGAGGGCACTCGAGCCGCGGGTACTGTAAGGGTCGGCCACAAGGCACCACCGTGAGAAGGCTAGGGCTTAGAACGGGGCCCCCTGGAATCGAACCAGCTGTCCTCACAGCTTACGCTGCTAGGCTTTACCTGCCAACTCACACTAATGCGGTGTGACCGATTATCCTGTAGCTGCCTCGGGTTAACCGCGACAGCCCAGACGACACTAAGGGACTACGCGGAGCGCGCCCTTACATTCCTCCCCCCCAAGGGGATGCCTCGTTCCGCCTCAGGTTAAACCCGAGACTCGCAAGACCTAGGTCTCACTTGGTTAGCTACTGGGTACCATGAAGGTAGAGCCAGGTCAAAGCTGGGTGTGGTCAGAGACCAACTGTAATAGGGGAATTGTAACGTATAACCATAGGCTTTGTAAGCACAGAGAAGAGAGTGCCTCAGTGCAGCAGCGCGGCAGCATGCATGCAGGAGACTTACTTAAGATGATGGATAGCATTGTATTCAGCCAAGACTTTGTCACAGTCAGTCAGGTTGGACCTGGGCTCCCAGGTGTTGTGAGTGGAGTCATAGCCCTCCCACTGCACCAGGTGGAAACTGGCCTTGTTGTCTTTCACACCCTTGTGGTCAAGCAAACGCTCAACATAGTACACAGGGGTCTCATCCATCCATGTCACAGGAGGTGGCATGAAGCCCACATCAGTGCCAGTGTAAGGCTTGATGAGTGACACATGGAAGACAGGGTGCAGACGACTCATGCTGGCAGGCAGGTCTAGCTTGACAGCTACTGCACCAACCAGCAGCAGGATCTCAAAGGGACCCACATACCTAGGTATGAGCTTACGAGCCTTCCCAGGCTGAAGCTTGAGGTTCTTGGTGCTGAGCAACACCTTCTGGCCCACCTTGTACTCAACGTCACGCCTGGCCTTATTGGCATAGGCAGCCTGACGGGATTGGGCTGCAGCCATGCACTTCCTGGCATTGGCAACAGCATCCTGCCACCAGCGGGTAAAGGCATGAGCAGAGGGACAACGGCCCCCATAAGGCAGATCACGTAGGCCAACAGTCACAGGAGACTGACCTGTGTTCACCAGGAAGGGGGTGGACTGGATGGACTCCTGCCACGAGTTGTTGACAGCAAACTCAGCCAAGGCTAAGTAGTCAGGCCAGTCAGATTGAGTAGGTGAGATGTAATGCCTGAGCATTTCCTCTAACACACGGTTATACCTCTCTGTCTGGCCATCAGACTGTGGATGATAAGATGATGAGAGGGCAGGCTTAGAGCCACAGCGCCTCATGACCTCACGCCAGAACACACTTGTGAACAGTGAGCCCCGGTCAGAGATCAGCTCAGCAGGCATGCCATGCAGTTTGTACACATGGTCAATGAACAGTTGTGCAAAACGGCGTGCCTTAAGGTCCTCACGGCAAGGCACAAAGTGGACCATCTTGCTGAGCCTGTCCACAAAGACACAGATAGCATCATACCCATGTGACCCAGAGGGTAGCTTGGTAATGAAGTCCATGGACACAGACTCCCAGCGGTAGTCAGGTATAGACAACGGGTTGAGTAGGCCACCTGGCTTGAGAGTAGACGCCTTGTCACGTTGACAGGCATCACATGTGGACACATAGTACCTGACGTCAGCACGCATTGTGTTCCACCAAAACACACGTGACACACGTTCCAGGGTTTTGCTGATACCCACATGACCTGAATAGACTGCATCATGCATCTCGTGCAAGATGTGATTGCGCAGCTCAGAGTCATTGGGGACCA
Organism: Haematococcus lacustris; assembly: GCA_030144725.1. Taxonomy (NCBI): domain Eukaryota; kingdom Viridiplantae; phylum Chlorophyta; class Chlorophyceae; order Chlamydomonadales; family Haematococcaceae; genus Haematococcus; species Haematococcus lacustris. Next base: position 3,656,538 of record JASKMD010000020.1, on the reverse strand, counting down.
CTACCTTATCCTTACCAGTGAGCCGCCATAGGCCATGTGTGTCCTGGTACATGCTGGACAGATCAGCTTCAGCATTAAACGCAGGGTCAAGCCGGTATCCTTGGATGAGTTGATCAGACAAACCCAGAGGATGGGCAGGAGCCGCAGGATAGTGCACTGAGGTGTCAGATGTACAGGTGACCAAGGGAACGAGGTCCCTGTTATGGCTTGTATCAGCAGTATTTTCAGTAATCTCTGGAGTTAAGGAGGATTTCGCAGTGACGGCAGCAGGGGCATTGGCCTCAAGGGCTCGAGCACCACTAGCTCCCTCCCCCCCACAGGAAAGTTTGGCCTGCCGTCTGGTGAGCATTGCACACACAGTGGCACCTTCCTGGGGGCCAGTGATTAACCGGGATAAAGGATCTGCTGGGTTGACAGGGCCAGGAATATACTCCAGCTTAAAGTCAAACCTAGACAGCAGCTCCATCCACCTAGCCTGACGCCTAGACAGATTCTTCTGTGTAGGCAGTGAAATCAAAGGCTTATGGTCGGTGAACAGAGTGAATGGCACACCTTCAAGGTAGCAACGCCATTCTTTGCATGCGGTGACAAGAGCAAGCATCTCTTGCTCACCTGTGGTGTAGTTGACCTCAGCAGAGGACAACTTCTTGCTCAGATAGGCAAGGGGGTACCCATCCTGCATCAGGACTGCACCTACTCCTTGGAGTGAGGCATCACAGTACACCTGGAAGGGTTGGGTGTGATCTGGCAGGCGCAGCATAGGCACGTTAGCCACAGCAGCTTTGAGCTCATAGAAGGCATGACGTTCATGGTCAGGCCAGGAGTGCCATGGGAATGTGGCACTGAGCTTGCCACACAGATCAGTAAGGGGTGCTGAGATGGCACTGAAGTTATGCACAAACTTGCGAACAAAGTTGGCAGCACCCAGGAAGGACTGCAGCTGGGTCAGGGACGAAGGGACAGGCCAGTCAACAATGGCCCTCACCTTATCAGGGTCCACAGAGATGGCACCAGCTGAAATCACATGCCCAAGAAACCTGAGGGTGAGCTGCATGAACTCACATTTGGACATCTTGGCATACAGTTTGTTTTTACGCAGCAGGTCAAAGACAAGGCGTAGGTGCTGCAGGTGCTCAGGTAGAGACTTAGACATGACCAGTATGTCATCTAGGTAAACTAGTGCACACTTGCCCAGCATAGGTGCAAAAGCATCATTCATGACACGCTGGAAGGTGGCAGGGGCATTGGTCAGGCCAAAAGACAGCACCTTGAATTGGAAGTGACCTTTAGGGGTCCTGAAGGCAGTCTTGGGGACGTCCTCAGGAGTGATTCTGATCTGGTGATAACCAGCCTGGAGGTCCAGGGAGGAGAAGACAGAACACCCTGACAACCTGTCAAACAGATCATCAATCCTGGGCAGGGGGTACTGGTCACGTAGTGTGAGCTTGTTGAGCTGACGGTAGTCAATGCACATACGTAGCTCACCTGACTTCTTCTGCACAAACAGGATGGGTGCAGCATAGGGGGAGGAGCTGGGCTCAATCATACCTTTGCTGAGGTAGTCCTGGATCTGTCTCTTGAGCTCCTCTTGCTCAGGTTTACTGAGGCGGTACATGGGGGTCACAGGTGGACGGGCGTCAGGGACCAGGGGTATGGTATGACCCACAGGACGTTCAGGAGGGGTATCAGTGAGTGGTTTAAACACATCACTGTACTCATTGAGTAGGGTTTGCAGCTCAGCTTTGATAGCTGCAGGTATGTGTGGGTCGTCTTTGTCACTGGGGGTACCAGGACTGGCAGAGGCTAAGCCTTCAGTCATGACTAAAGCCACCACACCACGGCCACCTTTAAGGAGCCACCTGGACGCCTGGGTAGCTGAGATTAACTCAGGTTTGGCTTTGAGAGCATTGATTAAGAATGCAGGGGTTGGTCTTACAGCAGAACATTGCCCAACATACTTAGGGGCTGCCACAGCAGGACACGGCAGAGTCACAGCAGTGTTGCCAGCAGCAGAAAGAGAAAGGGTTTTACCCTCATAAGAAAGGATTGCCTTGTTGGCAAACAGCCAGTCATCACCCAGAAGCACATCATAACCCTGCACAAAGCTAGGCATGACCGTCAGCTTGCATGTGGCACAGTGGCCAGGTAGACATAAGTCCACAGCAGCAAACTGATGGCAGGACAGTGTGGCATTGTCAGCAAGTGACCACTGTTGTGCCTGAGGGATAGCAGTCAGTGGCAGAGCAGCAAATAGCAGCAAATGCATAGCAGCGAATGCAGAGCTGATGAAAGAGTGTGTGGTACTAGTGACACACAAGAAGTGTGCAGCCAGCAGCCACTGATGAGCTTTGGAGTACAAGCTCTATGGCAGTGCGTGCTTGACAGCAAAGTCGGTGCCGATGAATGAGTGTGTGGGGTTACAGCATACAGCCAGTCATCACCCAAAAACACATCATACCGCGGTAGGCGGGGCAGCAGACGGCGGAGCCGTGGGAGCTGCAGGGTAGGCACGGGGAGCGGCGGAGCCACCAGCGCCACCGGCGCGGCCGGAGTGACCAGGCCAGAGTAAGAGTGAGGGCTGCCCGGACGGCGGCGATCTGCGGACGAACAGCAGCCACAACACTAACACCACCACACTTGCTTGGGGTGACCCCAGAACCAGCAGCAGCTACATTGCCCTTGTGGTTGTCCATGGCTGAAGCCACAGCATCGTCAAGCCACAGCATAGTCCTTTGCCACTGGGCCAGCTGGGGGGTGAGGCCCCTCTAAACAGTGACCACAGTCAATGCCATGTTCATGCACCCTGTACCACACAAAGTGATGGTATTGCTGAAGTTTGTAATGTACTCCTGCAGGGTCACACTTAGAGACATGCACAACAGCTTAGAGTTGATTAGCTGGCCATGAGCATGGTTAAGGTCAGTCACAGACCTCCCCTACCATCTCAATGAAGTGCTTGCAAAGATAGTCCCATGGGGTATACCCACTGTGTGTCAAGGCACCTGAATACCTGATGGACTTGAACATGAGGATGGCAGTGCAAGGGCAGGATTAAGGTTATTGTTAGCACATTGCACCTCCAGATCCTTAAGGAAGGTGACAGCACAATTACCCTGAGCAAGGCTGTTATCAGACCAACGCTCAACAGGGGGCAAGCCCCTGTGGGAGTGCACCACAGTGTCAGGTGCCAGAGGCACAGCAGCAGGTGGGAGTGGGGCAGAGCCACCTGAACACCCAACATACTTCTGACAGATTGCAGCAATAGATGCTGATGGCTTGGGGACAGGCCTGCTAGGGCTCTGTCCTACGGGAGTCCTGCCATAGGCAGGAGCACCTGGGCCACTGTGGCTTGTGCAACAGTGCATGCAGCACGTGCAACAGATGCAGCAGCAGCAGTAGTGCATGGAGCATTGTGCACAGCAGGTTGGGCAGCAGGCTGGGCAGCAGAGGTACCATTACCTTCATGGGCTGCAGCATAAGCATGCGGACCTGTAGACCCACCTGCAGGCTGGGGACCAGCCTCCTGCAAGCAAGCAGTCTGGGTGCAACAACAGCAACACTGTGCATAGCTGGCTGGGCAGCAGGCTGAGCAGCAGGCTGGGCAGCAAAGGTGCCATTACCTATAAGGGCTGCAACAGAAGCATGGGGATATGTAGACCCACCTGCAGGCTGGGGACCAGCCTCCTGCAAGCAAGCAGACTGGGGTACACCAGCATTAGCAGCAGGTCGACGAGCAGTGAAACATTGCATGTCGAAGATGCTAGCCACAGTATTGCAAGGCTGCATTTCTGCCTGCATGGAGGGCTGATGAGACCGGCTGGGGCGCAAAAGCAAAAGCATCAGCGCGACTTACCCCAGCAGCAACGGCTTCAGCAGCGGCAAGGCTCTGCGTGAATAGCGCCCAGGAGGTCCTCGCGGGCCAGGAGGCCGGCCGGAGCTGCTCACTAGGCAAGTCCCGCTCGCCAGCTTTTCCGCCACTGTCACGCTCGCCTGCAAGGTCGACATATCCTACAATGCACGGGCCCGCTCATAGAGAGTCTCCAGATATGCCTTATTCTCGGCCCCATTTCGGCGAGCTCGATGTTTTGTGTGTTTCGAGGCTTTGTTTAAGAGCGCTTAGCGCGAGCCTAATCCTCTGCAGTGACTGTGTAAGACACGCAAACACTTCGAACCATCTTTTACATGGTCGAGGCGGAGTGTTTACAGTAACTGGCTTATCGGTCGGAAACCACTTGTAACGTGCAGCCTCATAAAGGCGACGTTGGACCGTTTGAACCATATGTAACACTGAGCCGGCCGCGAGGGCACTCGAGCCGCGGGTACTGTAAGGGTCGGCCACAAGGCACCACCGTGAGAAGGCTAGGGCTTAGAACGGGGCCCCCTGGAATCGAACCAGCTGTCCTCACAGCTTACGCTGCTAGGCTTTACCTGCCAACTCACACTAATGCGGTGTGACCGATTATCCTGTAGCTGCCTCGGGTTAACCGCGACAGCCCAGACGACACTAAGGGACTACGCGGAGCGCGCCCTTACACCTGCTGCTGGGACTCTGTTAGTGAGGATCTACCTATCTACCCCACACCCTTTGTAGACCAGCTTGCCTGCCGTGAAGAGCCTGTTACAATATGACCAAGGGTATAGGAAGGCAGCTCGTGACCAAGATGACCACACATTCGGGTGACCAGAACCGCTGTAGCACTCAGCAAGCGAAGCTGAGCGTCCCAGGCACCATTTTAATGATATACCTGCATGGCCTACTGCCCGTGTCTGCCCTGCCTGATGTAGCCCTCCCCCAGCCCTCCCCCAGCCCCCCTTGCTCAGGACCCCCCTGCCCCAGCCCAGGAGCCACCACCTCCACCTCCCCCTGCCCAGGACCAGCCCCCTGCCCAGCCCCTACCTGGCCCAGTGCCACCACCCCAGGCCCCCCCATGGGGCAGGTGGCTGGACCGGGACACCAACCCCTGCCTGAACTTCCAACGCATTGGGGAGAGCAATCAGCGCCCCTTGGAGCTGTGCAGCTGGACTGACCTGAGGGCCCTGCCTCCCGTTGGCAAGGAGTACCAGCAGCGCTACAAGCTGGTCAATGACCGGCTGCCCAAGGCCAGGCAGAGGCAACACCGGGCTGCAGAGTACCGGCGGGGCATTGATGGTCGGGCCCGCAACAATGCGTAGGCCCTAGTAGTTTGCACAGGCTGTTAGCCTTACAAGCATTCAAGCTGTTAATTTTGATGGTGTGCCCAGTGGTCGGGGGGTTTGCCCCCTGAACGTGCCATCGACTTGGGGATTGTGTCCATCAAGGGTGCGACCGAGGATGCTACAACTGGTTTGTAGTAGCTGAGTGAGATTACCCACAGCCCAACATGTTGTTCCTTGTTGCCTGATTTAGGGGCATGCGCAACGCCCACCAGCGTTTATGTACTTGCTGTGCTTCATGCAGAATGATTAGCAGCTCATTGATCACCACATTCGGGGACCATGCTGGATTCGAAGATACCACCACTACCACTACAACCACCACCACCACCAGCACCATCTCCACGGCCAGCACCAGCACCACCATTATTACCAGCAGCACCACAACATCTGAATAAATGGCACCAATGGGCGACGACGGCGCCTTGAGCGCATCCCTAGTTGTTACGACATCACACATCAAAATGGGCAGACCAGCCCAGCCAAGGTGCACAGCACAGCCGGGCACAGCTGGCGGTACAGGGTGGGCAGTAGTGGCCCAGCCTCGCTGCCTTCCTGGCCTCTTGGCTGGCCAAAGATGACAGGCAACATCAACTCCATCAGAGGGTCCTTGCCGCCCAGCATTGGGCCCTCCAGCAGGAACAGGGTGTGCGTGGCACGCTTCACCAGCCTGCATGCAGGCAAGAAAACGCCATGCCATGCAGGACACAAGGGGATCCTTGCAGCTCCCATAGCCGGCAGACCAAGCACATGCTCGAGCTCAGCCCCAGCTGGCACCTCCAGCGCCTCTGTCAGGCATGTTGCATGCAGGCCAGGGAGCAGGTGAAGGCAGTCTGCCTTGTGGCAAGCATGTCGCCTGTTCTAAGTAGGCCTGTACTGAAGGAAGGACAGGTGTGCCCCTCATTTGCTAAGACTGAACTCTGGGTGTCTCTGGATGTCTCTGTTGGCTACAGCTGCTGTGCACAGCGCAAGGATGGTGGGTGTATTAAGGGTTGTATTAGGGCTATGCTTAGTTTCAGAGCTAATCTCCCAGGTTAGAACAAGCCGCCAGTCCCTAGTTTTCAGTCCCTTTTGTCCACGTGCTGTGCATGGCGTAAGGATGGGAGGACAAGGGTTTCACGTCACAGGTGCCCCTGCCCCTCTCCACCACAGCCATGCCCAGCCCACCTGCAAGTGCTGTCCACACCCGCCTGCACCAACGCCTCATGCAGCGCCCTGGCTTGGCTGCATGGTACACTCTTATCCGCCGTGCCATGCACCAGCATTACAGACGGCATAAACGCAGCGGGGCTGGCAGCACTGGCCCAGCTGCGGGCCACACGCAACGGGGAGAGCTGGGCCATGGATGGCGCCCCCCTCCATGCCAGAACCTGCATGGCACAGCAGGGCAGTGGAGTTGCATGGGCAGCGGTAACGGCGCAGCACTGAGCATGAACACTTGCTGAGGAGGGAGGTCCTTGCCCTGAGGGGTCCTAAGGTGTGAGGAGTGAGGCCCTTGCCCTGAGGGGTCCTGAGGTGTGAGGAGTGAGGCCCTTGCCCTGAGGGGTCCTGAGGTGTGAGGAGTGAGGCCCTTGCCCTGAGGGGTCCTGAGGTGTGAGGAGTGAGGCCCTTGCCCTGAGGGGTCCTGAGGTGTGAGGAGGGAGGTCCTTGCCCTGAGGGGTCCTAAGGTGTGAGGAGTGAGGCCCTTGCCCTGAGGGGTCCTGAGGTGTGAGGAGTGAGGCCCTTGCCTTGAGGGGTCCTGAGGTGTGAGGAGTGAGGAAAGGCCCCCTAGACCTGGTGTGCTGGAGGCCGTGTGACAGCAGCGTCACGGCTGCCTAGCTCACACCTGCGCAAACACGTCACGGTACAGTCCTCGGTTGCGCAGGTGGTCCGCCAGGCCCGCCATGTCGTATGCCCCGCTGACACAAATGAAGGCGCGCACATTGGTGGGTTCCCAGGCCGGCCACCCCTGCTCCGTGCTCACGCCACTGGCCCTCTGCTCTGCCTGCAGGGCCCACGCAGTACAGGGCAGCACAGCAGGTGCTAGGTCAGCTGACCCACTCCCCTGGTATGCCTGCGCTTCGTCTTGCAGTCCCCTAGTCCCTTGATGTCCCTTAGTAGGTTGCTGCTGTAGCCTGGTCCCGCACTATGTGCCCTGTGTGCCTAGTGGTCCTCACTGGAGCCACACACCCGCTGTACTACTCTGCCTGCTTGTGACTCCTGCTGGACCCCGGTGCCTTAGTGAGCTCACTGTGCTTGATGTGCCTACTTTACCTGAGCCTCATGTGCCCACTGGAGCCACGCTCCTGGACCCCTCAATCCTCAGTCCAGAGATCAGGGAAGACACATAGGCCTCAGCTCCAGGCTCAGCAGCCATACGTGGCTGGCAGTGTTCCAGTCTGTGTGCCTGTAATCTAGTCCCTGTCCTTAGCAGGTCTCTGCAGTGCCACTACAGAAGTTCTTGCCCTGCTTGCACTGCTGACTAGTCCCTGCAGTAGTGTTGCTACTCGAGCCACTTCTACAAAGAAAAGCCGCATAGACCTCAGCTCTAGCCAAACCAGGCTGACATTCACAACGGTAGAACTCAATCATTGCTCAGTGCGGCAGTGTACAGGGTGTGGCGGCGGCTGCAGGCCTATAGGCCATGGTGGCTATAGGCATGGTGGCGGCTGCAGGCCTATAGGCATGGTGGCTGCAGGCCTATAGGCCATGGTGGCTATAGGCATGGTGGCGGCTGCAGGCCTATAGGCCATGGTGGCTATAGGCATGGTGGCGGCTGCAGGCCTATAGGCATGGTGGCTGCAGGCCTATAGGCCATGGTGGCTTAGGCCTGTTGCTGCAGGAAGTGCGGGCGAAACCAGCTTTTGCCAGCCAGCCTCATTGAAACTTGGCACTCCTGGTTGCAGGTGCGGCCCTTCAGCTGTCACATCCCCAAGGGCCATGCATGGAGGGAAACCTACTAATGCAGCCTGGGGTTCAAGACGGACCTCAAGGATGCGGTCGTGGGTGCGACTAATCAGTGGCAAAAACATGGCGTATCGACCTAGAGAGTGAGCTTGTGGTGTAACTCAAGCCCAGCGTGTGCTGATGGCTTGAAAGCCAGCGCACCACACTGCGCTGTGCCGATGCAAGAGCATGCATGTGTCACAACGCTCCCAGCCACCCATGCTGTCAGGGTAACACAGCTGCCCTCCTCAGCCCTCCTGCCTTCCATTGCTCTGCTGGCATAGGATGTCCCTCCCTCTATCCTCCGCCGGCTGCACCAGGCTACCACCACGGCTTCAACAAGGGCCATCACACCCATGGCGGAGGGTGCTGGGCTGAGAGCCCTCTACTGCCTACTGCTGTGGCACAGTCTGTCGGTGATACAAAGGCCCAAGAACAGCGTGGCAGGGAGGCCAGCACTCACCTGACGCATGAGGGCCAGGGTTGCCAGGTGACCGCCTGCACTCTGCCCCACCAGCACGACGTTGCCAGGGTCCCCTCCATACAGTCCACACTGCAGCCGTGACACAACATGGCAGAGCTGGGTGCAGAACCAGCCGCTCACCTCCAGACAGCAGGCAGCAATGTGGCGACACTTAGTCCATGCCATTGCTCTCATGGCATCATGGCAGTGCTGCTGGATGGCACCTTGTTGGAGTAAGGAGATCAAGGTCAGTCAGGCCATCAGAGTGTCTAGGTGTATTTGAGTCAAAGGTAAGTCACTTTTGGTTCTTGCTCTTCGGTCAGGCCCTGACTGCGTTTGTCCAGTCGAGCCTTTCCCTAAACAAGTGCAGTGCAGCTGGGTGGCATCAGTGTGTTGATGCTTTGTCCGCGCCATTGCCCTCATGGCAGTGCTGCTGGGTGGCACCTCTTCACCTGGCTGCAGATCCAGCTGATGCCTGTGTTCACATCTTGCAGCATGTCCAGAGCGTTGCCCTGCACTTCAGCAGCAATGACTGTGATTCAGTAGTACGAGGTGCATGCCGGGAGCAGTGTGCATGCGGGGTTGAGAGCTGAAAGCTGGAGTGAGGGAAGCAATGACATGTGGCCTACTCTGCAATTGGGAACCTGCTGGCTTGCGCTGCCGCTGCCACTGCCACTGCTACTGCCGCTGCCACTGCCGCTGCTGCCGCTGCTGGACCCCACCTTGGCCCAGGCCACATGCCCACCTGCGGGAAGTTGCGGTAGTCAATGGTGGCCACCAGCGCGCCCGCAGCGCTCAGGCGCTCCGCAAGGATTGCCCCCCAGGCCTTGTAACCGATGGACCATGCCCCCCCTGCAGCCAGGAGCTGGCCTACCCTTCTTAGCCTTATTAACCTTCTTATCCTTTTCTGTTACGGGGAAAACCACAATTCGTTGAACACCCGTACAAACCAGATGGACAGAGCCACCCTCGCCTCATGGCCCTGCTGTCGCAATCATCCTCACACATCCTCATGCTTGTCATACTGTCATACATCCTCATACTCATACATCCTCATGCTGTCGCCTGGGCCCTGAGTTCAGGGACAGGAGGGCAGGAGCAGGCTAGGGGTTGTGGGCACCCATGATAAGGCCTAGAGGCCAGATGACATGCAGGCCGTCCTCATCCTCATACTGTCGCCTGAGTTCCTGTGAACCCTGGTAAACCAGGTCAAGCTGGCCAGTATGCCATCCTCATCTCACACCTGAGGCTGCGCTGACTGCCTGGATGGCGCCGGGGTCCAACCCCATACCCATCTGTGTGGCTGGGTCAAACCTGATCACCCGCTTGTCAGCCAGGCCTTGCCTATGTCAGCTGGTGGGTGTTGCTGCTGCTGCTGCCAGAGGGGCCTGCTGCTGGGCTGCTGCTGGGCTGCTGCTGCCAGAGGGGCCTGCTGCTGGGCTGCTGCTGGGCTGCTGCTGCCAGAGGGGCCTGCTGCTGGGCTGCTGCTGGGCTGCTGCTGCCAGAGGGGCCTGCTGCTGGGCTGCTGCTGCCAGAGGGGCCTGCTGCTGGGCTGCTGCTGCCAGAGGGGCCTGCTGCTGGGCTGCTGCTGCCAGAGGGGCCTGCTGCTGGGCTGCTGCTGCCAGAGGGGCCTGCTGCTGGGCTGCTTCTGCCAGAGGGGCCTGCTGCTGGGCTGCTGCTGCCAGAGGGGCTTGCTGCTGGGCTGCTGTTGTTGCAGCCTGAGCCCTTCTGGCCAGGAACACGCAGAGCTGCTCCCAGTCGCTATTGGCAGGTGGGAAGAGTCCTGCACCAAGCATCCCTGAATAACTATACGCTGGCTTACTATAGGGGTTCAGTGAGACTGGATAGGAGTGTCTTGATATAAGTGAGGGTATGAATGAGTCAGCTACCTAGGTTGAGATTGGAGGTTTCCCCAGACTCAAACAGGGAACCATGGAGATATCAAAAATGTGAGAACCAATGCGCCACGGTGTCCTGTTCAACTTACCTGTCACATAAATGACCACTGGGTACCGCTGGCAAGGCTTGCCATGCCTGGGTAGGTACCAATCCAGCGTTTGTCGAGGCTGCATGCATGCAGGTGACATTATGGCCCATGGTGTGAAGGAGCACCCTACCTCGCCTGACCCACCCCTGACCCTCCCCTGACCCTCCCCTGACCCTGCCCAAACCCTCCCTAGACCCTCCCTTGACCCTCCTCTGACCCTCCCTTGACCCTGCCCCCTGTCTCCTACTGTACTGTGACAGGAGACGGGAGCCAGAGTCCACCCACCCCACTTCCGTACGCCACGTTACGAATGACGCGCGGGGAGAAGAAGTAGAACACAATCATTGGCAAAAAGCCGGGCAGCAGAAGCATGGTGTAAGCTACGAAGCGCCAGAAGTCAATGGCCCAATGGTACCCTGCCACCAGCCAGGGTCAGGGCGGGGGTTAACAGCATGGCAACAGTTCAGGCGAGCGGCACACTAAGCAGGCGGGCGCACCTACCGAGGCCCAAGTAGCTCAGCAAAACTCCCGTCAAGCGCAGCATCAGTGTCACGCGCGCGAACACCCACTTGACCGCGGACCACGGCGTGGTGGGCGCAGAGGCCAAGGCAGCTTTGGCGAGGTGCCCTAAGCTATCCCACGACATTGCCTGTCTATACATCCGCAACACCTTGTGTGGCTGCGGGATGCTAGTGACGGACGAGGCCACGAGGGTCGGAGTCGGTGCCGGCATGTGCTTCTGGTGTTGAGGCCTCGGCTGATGCTGGAGCGTCGCAAGACCGTCGCACTCGGCTACGACAACAGGCCCAGCCATCATGCGGGCTGCAGCTAGCCAGAGCCAGCCGGGGCCAAGAGACAGGCACGCGGCAAAGAGGCTGAAGGTGCGCAGCTCTACATGTAACTACACCGCCGCAAAACATCAAATGCTAGTCATCGAGTCACACCAAAATGCAATTGCTGCCGTACCGCGATGGGAAAGCAATTTTGATCCCTACAGCCCTCATGCAACACCAAAATAAAGCATGAGTTGTAATCAAACACAGGCTGCGAGATCATTATTGTAAAGGCTACTGACGGTGTGCCTACTGCCCACTCCAGCTCAGCCTTCTGGTGTGTGTGCCTCCAGGCTACTACTAGCAAGAGCTCTACCCTACTCTATAGCTCTTACTCACACACATCCCCTTTGTGAGGGGTTTGGTATCTTGGTTTCTTGGATTGTCTTGCTTTAGCTGGCTATCGCCGCCACTTGCGCCGCCACTTACGCAGCAGGGCCTTGTCACGCAAGTACACCCACTCCTGGCCTGGCCGGCCTGGCTTTGGCATGGCTGGGCGGCCATCCCAGTAGCACAGCTCAGTGGGGCGTGGGCCTGGGCCGACTGCACAGCGGCGGATGTTCAGCGCGGCTGAGACGTCCCGGTCATAGAACCTGCACATGGATGTGGGAAATGCATGAAGTCAAGTCATGTGCCATGTCATGTGCCATGTCATGTGTCACTTCATGTGGGATATGTTGCGGCCATGCACATGTGCAGTGTCAGGCCATTGCTTACCTGATATTGTTGCTTGTTGAGCACATCAAGCCCCTGACTTGGGAACGCTTCGCCTCGCTGTACACTGGCCCCCGCCCCCGCCCCCGCCCCCGCCCCCGCCCCCACCCCCGCCCCCGCCCCCGCCCCCGCCCCCGCCCCCGCCCCCGCCCCCGCCCCCGCCCCCGCCCCCGCCCCCGCCCCCGCCCCCGCCCCCGCCCCCGCCCCCGCCCCCGCCCCCGCCCCCGCCCCCGCCCCCGCCCCCGCCCCCGCCCCCGCCCCCGCCCCCGCCCCCGCCCCCGCCCCCGCCCCCGCCCCCGCCCCCGCCCCCGCCCCCGCCCCCGCCCCCGCCCCCGCCCCCGCCCCCGCCCCCGCCCCCGCCCCCGCCCCCGCCCCCGCCCCCGCCCCCGCCCCCGCCCCCGCCCCCGCCCCCGCCCCCGCCCCCGCCCCCGCCCCCGCCCCCGCCCCCGCCCCCGCCCCCGCCCCCGCCCCCGCCCCCGCCCCCGCCCCCGCCCCCGCCCCCGCCCCCGCCCCCGCCCCCGCCCCCGCCCCCGCCCCCGCCCCCGCCCCCGCCCCCGCCCCCGCCCCCGCCCCCGCCCCCGCCCCCGCCCCCGCCCCCGCCCCCGCCCCCGCCCCCGCCCCCGCCCCCGCCCCCGCCCCCGCCCCCGCCCCCGCCCCCGCCCCCGCCCCCGCCCCCGCCCCCGCCCCCGCCCCCGCCCCCGCCCCCGCCCCCGCCCCCGCCCCCGCCCCCGCCCCCGCCCCCGCCCCCGCCCCCGCCCCCGCCCCCGCCCCCGCCCCCGCCCCCGCCCCCGCCCCCGCCCCCGCCCCCGCCCCCGCCGCTCTTCTGTTCTTGAGCAACTGTTCTTTGGCAACGCAGGCATTGGCACCCGGGATGGGTGGGGGGCCAAGGCTGTACAGCAGGCCTGCCGCAAGGTGGTGGAGAGGCCCAACAGCGGCAGGCCAACAAACAGGGTGCTAGGCAAGGTGGTGACTGTGGATGAGTTCCGCACCACCCCCTGGTCTTGCCCTTGCGTCCCCTCTCACCATTAGAAAATAGCTCCCCCTCAGCCTCGGCACCCAAATTCACCGATCCTCCCTCTGGTGCCTCATCCCCTCCACCCCTACCTTCCCTCCTTCCCTCTGGAGCCTAGTTTGCATGGCAGCCCTTGATGCTATGGACCTTGGCCGCCGCCGTCTCTGGGCTCTCACCCATCACCCCTACCACTCAAGCGACCACTCTATCCACCCTTTCCCCCATTCCTGCAGCCAGTCAGCTTGCCATCACTACCTCTAGCTTGCCATCACATCTTGCCATGTGGGCTGGCAATAGTCAGGGGCAGTGCAGGTTGCCTGGTACAGGAGCCAGTCTCAAAAGCTACAGCTCGTGAGTGACCTGCACTACCCCTGACCAAAGCAGTCAGTACCGGCGCCGGAACCAGCGGTGAACACTGCGGCGTGCTCCATGAAGAACCATGACGCCCCAAAGCGGAGTCACTGTAGCATTCCTAATGAGCTAGTGGCAAGGGAGTCCTACACTCTTTGGACTTGTTGAGCCGCCCCCAGCGCCAACCCTTTTTACCGTTGTGCTCCAAGCAAGGCTTTCAATACACCGCTTTGCCCTGTCGCCCTGATGTCGGACCTTGACGACCTACTGCAAGGTCGGTGCATCGACGCATCGGCCTGCGAACATGACACATGACACAGCAGTAACGACTTTGTGAAATGCAGAGGCCCTTGCGGATTTTGAGGCCGCTCCCGCAGTCTCGGCGCCGCAGCAGTGAGCCGCCGCAGCACGGACAGCATACGCTGAGCGGCCCTGACCACTCTGTGTGCCCCATGCTCTTAGGTCCCTGCCATCAGGCCAAGAGGGGACACACGCAAAGCCTGATGCAGCTTCTGCCCAGCAGGAGGCAGTTGCTAGTGCAGCCAAAGCAGTTACCCAGCCAGCGAGCAAAACAGGTGCACCAGTAAAACATCAACCCAGTGGGCTGTCAGGAGCTGGCCTTGGGCCCAAGCTGCCCAGCAGAACAGCTAAGGCGAAGGGCACTGCTGCGGCAGTGGCACCCGAGGTGAAGGATACCAGCAGTCAGGGAGCAGGCGAGCAGAGACCTTGCAGCCAGCAAGCTGTGGGGTCTGGCCCAGGTGCCCGAGCAAGCGATACAGCAGTCAAACTGCCGGCCAACATCCAGCAGCTGGCAGATGAGCTGCTGAAGATGGTGCAAGAGGCAAAGCTGGGTGAGGGGTCTTGGAAATAGAACTTGCTTGAGTTCACAATTGTGCTCACACTTGCTTGTGATTGCTGCTTCTAACGTTTGCATCGGGGACGTGCTAACCCGGGAAAGGCAGACCCACAGGCACATCAAGCGTTCACTCAGCTGCCATACTCCGGGACAGAGCTTGCCTGTCAAGGGTAGATATACTTCCAGCTGGGATGCTCGTGAATAGCCTGTCCCGGCCCCCGCCCCCTTTCCCCTCCTGCTCCCATCTCACCCTTGCCTTCACCTCCACCTCTCATTGCCTATGGCGACATGCACGCAGGCGATGACTCACCTGACAGCCCAGCTGCAGATGACAGCGTCGATATGGGCCAGCTCCAGAGCCTGACAGACCTGCTGCTGCAGGACATGTCCGGCCCTGGTGGCATGGACCTGCAGGCTTTAGCCCAACAGCTGAGCGAGCAGGCCCAGGCAGACCAGGGCCCCTCCAGCAGCTCCCCAAGGCATGACAGCCTAGAGGCAGGCGGGGCTTCGCAAGATGACATGCAGGCTGAGGCAGTGAAGTCCTCGGCCCTGCGTGGCCTGATGCAGCAAACGAAGAAGACTGTGGAGGAGCAGGCGAAGCTGGGCAGGATGGGCACAGCAGCCGCGGGCGCGGGGGCCAGTGGATCAGGGGCCAGGGCAGGAGGGGCAGGGGGACGCCGGGCAGGGCGCGGCGCTGGAGCAGCAGGAGCGGCAGCAGGAGGCGCTGGGTTTCCTTTCGCAGACCTGCTGGGAAGCCTTGGCGGGGCCGGAGGGCTGCTGGGCGGGCTTGGTGGCGCTGCAGGTATGCTGCTGCTGACCTCTATGCACCAGCCGTGCTCAACTGAACCGTGTTTGTGTGTGTGTGTGTGTGTGGGGCTCTGCTGAACCTGGGGGCTCATCCTATCTGGCGATGTGCAGCACGCTGTTGCTTGCAATGCTGCAAGTGGACCAATGCTGCGTGCAACCGTGCCCCAGCGACGCTTGTGCCAAGCTGTGGCCACTTTGCTGGACAGTGCCTGGCTGCACTGTGTGTGGGTGTGTGTGTTGCACATGTGTGCCTCAATACCAGACCTGGCAAGCAGGGTTTCAGGGATGCTCTTGCGGGTGGGGATACATGATGGGTGGAGGAGAGCATGAATGGCGGGTACACGGGAGATAACTGGGGATAACTGGAAGATAACTGGGTGATAATGTGGGTCAATTGGTGTTAAATGGGGAGTAAATGGGGGTTAGATGAGGGAGATGGATGGATGAATAGTGGGCGAATGGGAGCACAGTCCTGAGCCCCTGCAGGCCCCAGGCAGTGCTGCTGGGCCCCAGGCTACCCCTCTTGGAAGCTTGGAGGGATGGGTAGCAATGTACAGGCCCTGGCAGATCAGGGTACAGCAGCCTGTCCCTAATCAAGGACGCTCAAAGCTCTACTTGACTATATGAACATCGTTTGTCTTGCCGCAGTGACAGAGAAACTATGGCGGTGTTTGCAAGGAAGTGGCCAAACTAGGCAACCTCGGCAAACGTGTGCAAGGAAGTAGCCAAACTAGGCAAGTCTCTGCTCAGCTCCAGGCTTCTGCCCGCCGTGTGTGCCCTGTGGTTCTAGGTGGAGAGGAGTCCAGCTTCATGGTTGACTTCATCATGCAGAACCTGCTGAGCAAGGACGTGTTGTACGGGCCCCTGAAGGTGAGGGCCACCAGCCCACCCAACACCCTGCCTTGCTCAGCTGCCTGCTCACCGCCACCCACTGCCAGCACTGCACCATGGTGCATGCAGCACCACATTGCCTGCATGGCTACTCGTGGCAAGGGCAGGCCATGGCAAGGGTTGTGGACTGGGGAGGCCTCATGTGTCATCTACTCGCAACATCTGATGTGCCCAAGCACCCCCTCTGACCCCTGTCATTGTCATCATCACTACATGACATCCGCCTGTCAGCGTTGCGGGAAACACACAGACACAGATACAGACACAGATACAGACACAGATACAGATACAGATACAGATACAGATACAGTCACAGACACGCAACAGGTCATGCTCGCTTGCGCCATGAGCCCTGGCCCCGGTGCAGGAGATACGCGACAAGTACCCGCCGTGGCTAGCTGAGCAGGCCGCCTCTGGCAGCCTGCCTGACCACGAGCTGCAGCGGTACAGGCTGCAATTGGAAGCCATTGAGCAAGTGTGCTGCCATTACGAGACTGCACCAAAGGACTTTAAGCGCTTGCTGGAGCTAGTGCAACAGGTGGGGGTCTGCCCAGCCTTGGGTACGACCGTCTGGTCGGCATCAGCCTCACCTCTTGCCTGAGCTCGTGCTATACACAGTGCGAATGTGTTGGCTGCTGTGGGCGCCCTCCTGCCACTCTTACTGGAAAGCATGCTGGCATGTCAATCCATGCATCACATGAGCCACACATGTGTGCATGGTGCTCAACATGCAGATGCAGCAGCATGGGGACCCCCCGAAGGCCATCGTGGACGAGATCAGCAGCAGCACCCAGGCATCAACCACTGAGCCTGGTGCAGATGACGAAGTGCCAGGTAATGGCTGTGTCATGAGCAGCAGTACCATCATCACCACCTTCACATCAAGTTTGTCATTTGAACAGCAGACACACTGGTAACTGTGACACTGCAAATGGTTGGGTAGCATTGCGGCTGTTGGTTACTGTGGGGGCCTTGGCAGCAAACATACTGCCTGGATCAGCAGTTCCATGCCATGCTGTGAGACGACCGCAGGAGAGCCACATGGCCTGGACAACATTGACCTGTCAAATCTGGATCTACCTGATGACATGCTGCCTGAGGAGCTCTTGAAGAACCTGCCAGCAGAGCTGCAGAAAGAGTGCTGCATCATGTAGCAGCGTCGGTGGCAAGGTGATCAGCACTACTAAGCACGACGCCGGGGACATGCCTGCCTGCCTGCCTGCCTGCCGTGCCTGCCTCATCCTTGGGTCGCTAGGAGTTGCTTCAGCCAGTTCCGTGTCTTCTGCTATGGACACTGATTAGGCTGCTGCTTGTTTGAATTCGGGCAGGCTTGTTGGGTGTGGTGTCGTACTTATCCGCTTGCAG
This sequence comes from Haematococcus lacustris, assembly GCA_030144725.1. Lineage (NCBI taxonomy): Eukaryota > Viridiplantae > Chlorophyta > Chlorophyceae > Chlamydomonadales > Haematococcaceae > Haematococcus > Haematococcus lacustris. The sequence continues at coordinate 3,639,141 of JASKMD010000020.1, read as the reverse complement.
ATAGCACGTTACCGCCCTAGGCTGGTTCCGCTCTCTGCACGGTGATGTACCGATTTCCAGATAATGCATCTTTTAATAGTAGGGAAATATGTGCTGATGTATGTATTAAAACGAACACAACTGCCGACGTCTTTCCCGTAACCTGATTGATCAGTAAAGTCCTTCACTGAGATGGTACACGCGTTTGATCGTGGGCTGGTGTAATGTACTCAAAGCTAAGGTTTGATGAGATAGATCGCATGAATGGTGTTATGCAAGTCTAACCATGACTTGCATGTCGTGTTGCTTCAGCTGCTAACGGTTAAGGCAGGAGTTTGCGTGCGCTAGTCAGGCAAGCAGCGACCAGATACTTTGGCGTCAATGATTCTTTCGGGGTGGCTCAAGAAGAAGTCACAATCCAAGTCTCTATTGGTACGCAACAGTGCAATCTTGGTCGTGATACTCTTGCCTGACACGAAACTTCATCCATTCTACAGGCCAAGAAGTACCAAAAACGATGGTTCGAGCTGACCGACGAAACATTGGCATATGCGAAAGACCCGAAGGAACTGAAAGAAGCAAACATTGTGGTTTTCAGCTTGCTCGAGTGCCAATGGGTGAAGCGTATAGACGAAATTAAGCTTGAGGTGAGATTTGACGAAGGAGAGCAAGGTATGCGCGTACGGGGAAGCGAGTCGAAGGGCGATGGGACATTTCGGTGCCTGCAGATGCGCTTCCCTGAGCGTGTCCTGCGAGTGGCTGCGGAGTCGCCAGGTCAGGCAGACAAATGGCTCCACGCCATGGAAAGAGTGCTGTGAGTGGAAGACATACTGGGGTTCTAGTGCCTCATTCTTTATGCTTGCCCGCAGCAGCCACATACTGGAACACAAGCAGCAACAGATGGTTTTCTTTGCGTGGCACAGGTCTAAACGAGGTGCCGCACAAGGGTCAGCAGTGCAGCGGTCTGCTAGTAGTTTCACACCAGAGCCTGTCAAGAGGGTGGGTGGCCAAGGCTTTGGCAAGCAGCAAAGCGTTGTCCTGGGAGTTTACCTGTATAATCCAGAATGTGGGCATTACTGCTACCAGTGGGACGCATGTAATGATGGGAGAGCCACAAGACATGGCGTGCAGTTCCACTTCACACCACAACACTTTGGCTAAGCTGCTCAGCTACTTCAGCACCTGGGGCTCCGTTGTGCTCAGCTGTAGGCCACAGTTCATTATCACGTGCAGCCGACGTGCTAGACTTGACATGTATAGTAGACTTGCAGGGGGCAATACCAAGTACTGCGTTTCTGTGTGGTGGGGGAGCGGGCCGCAACCTCCTGTGTGGCCCATGCCTGCAGTGCATCACCTCTGCTTGCCTTACCCTGCTTTAGCCTATTGTTGCAGCATGTCATCACCGATCTGGACTCGTTGCCTCTGGCTTTAGCTGCTTAGATGTAATGCAGACAGCTTGCCTTGTTGTGATGTTATCATAGCTTTCCCACATTGAGTGACTAGAGCCTTACGCTTGTCATGTCATGTTGTCTACACTGGGATGTCTACCCCACAAGCAACCACTGTATTCTTAATGCCATCCTTAACCTCCATGTACTATCACACTTCCTGCTTGCAGAATCAGATCATCACCGCCTTCACAATTGAGGCTGACAGTGATGAAGGGGAGTCTCCAGTGGTAAAAGCAGCACCTGCAAAGCCAGCTGTGCAGAAAGCAGCACCCTTGCTGAGACAAATCTCTCCTCCCAAGAGTCAGAGCTTGCAATTACCTGAACGTCCACCATCTCCCAGGTCAGGATCTGTGGCACACTCTGCGCAGCTTGCTGCCAGCAAATGGCCTGCTTGCTGTCTCTCTGCTTGTTTGGTTCTGCTTGCAGTCCTCATTGTATGGGGGTATCAGTCATGTCAGCGTCTGGGGTAACCATAATGCTTTCTGCCCGCAGATCTCTACTGGCCAATCCCCGTATGGGCAACATGATGATGTCTACTCCGACCAAAGCCCAGCCGAGTGAAGACGACCCAGAGCAGGAGGTCCAGCCCTTCCACAGCTCAGGTGCTTAGCCATTCATACACCTCAAACGTCTTGAAGATAAAGTTACGTTATCAAATGACATGTGTCCAGGCATGCCATGAGTATGCACCGCCCAGCCAAGATCCCAGCAGAGTGACTCATTTTACGTGAACGCATGCTGCCATGCTGTCCTACTGCTCCATGCAGGCAGCGAGCGAGACTCACAGGCGCTGCCTTGCAACACAGAGAGGTATGACTCCCCCGTACGCACTCGCTCCGCAGAGCCGGGCCGATCCAGTGATCGAGCCGCCCGCCTGAACATCCCCCTGCAGCACCCACCGCCTGCCCCAAACGCACCAGCCCTGACAGCAGCGGCTGCTGCTGCAACTGTCACAGCCAACAGCCCGTCTCCGGCATATGACAGCCCTCGGTTCAAACCATTGACAGCCAAGGTGCAGGATGAGTACTCACCCACCCTGCGTAGCGTCAACAGTGCCAACAGCTGTGGTCTGGCAGAGGATGCCGCCAGCGAGGCTGCTGTGAGGGTGGAGCGAGCACACAGTCCCGCCAGCAGCTCAGCTAGAGGCACAGGTGCCCGCCGTCCCCCTCTTCCTCCTGCTCCTGCCCAGGATGTGCTGACCCTGGATCAGCCAGCCAGCCACACCAATGGCGTTGGCCATGGGTCCCGGCCAGGCAGCGCTGCCTCCTCCCGCTTCAGTGCAGAGCGGCACAAACTTCTGCCCTCCGCAGCCCAGGAGGAGCGCCTGGAGCTGTCACCTGCCCCACAGCCTGCCCCTGTGCCCAGTACAGTTTCACGCCCAGGTGCAGGCCTCAGCCGATCCCTGCCACGCCCACAGCCTCCTGCGGCTGATCAGGTGGTCCTACTGTCCCCAGAGGCAGCTGGTGCTGCTCGCATCCGCAGTGCTGGACCCCGTGCAGGGGCCAGTTCCACAAGCACGCAAGGGCTCAGTGGGGCAGCCACCTCCAGGGTTATGCAACAGCCGCCAGCCAGCCAGCCGTCACACAGCCAAGCGGGTGTGTCTGAAGAGAATTGGGTGGAGGAGGACTGGGATGCAGACTCTTCGGATGGTGAGGCGCACAGCACTCCTGCCGCCTCTAGCAGGTCAATCAGCAACACACCTCGCACAGCGGGCTCAGCCAAGACCTCAGGCCTCGTCTACAAAGCTAGCACAGCACAGCCACAGCAGATGGCACAGCGCGATGCTGATGTGGATTCTGCCATGGGGAGCACGGTCAGTCGTACTCGGCCTGTGGCTCCGACAGCACAGCAGCCTCAGGCTGTGCACAGTCGAGTAGAACAGCAGCCAGGTAGTTTGGCGGCAGCAGCTTCTGGCCAGCCCCTGATGCGCAGCAGCTGGGACAGCGATGATGATGAAGGGGCGGGTGTACAGCGGCAGCATCACCCACCAGTGCGGCCAAGCCTACCAGCTGCCTTGCAACAGCCAAGGAAGGGGCCCAACCAGGTCAAGGTGCAGGGCAGGCTTGAAGACAGCGACGAGATGCAAGACCTGAGGCAAGTGGCTGGGTCTGGGCAGGTGCGCATGCACAAGAACCAGATGTTTGCTGCTCAGCCAGACTCGGGCGTGACGGCAGACGCTGCCTTTGTGGAGGAAAACTGGGACAGTGATTGAACAGCCAGGTGAGGGTGTTGGCATGGGGAATGTGAGGAAACGCAGGAGGAGGCAGAGGAGGGCCGAGTGAAGACAGGGGAGGGTGGTAGCAGGAAGTGAATGAAGCTGGCCCCAACCTCACTCACCATGACTTGGCCTGGGCCATTTGGGTGAGACAGGAGGTTACGGGGTAGGTGCCCATCCCAAGGGAAAGCCCCCCTACAGCCACATAATGAAACATGTGTTTGATCAGTCAACAGTGCTCATTACCTGCTCGTCTGGGGTGTATATGACCAACATGTGTGATAGCCATATTAGGACAACTGATTCAGAGCCAGACTAGGAGCCAGATTAGGAAGCATGACTGTGCAGTGCTAGATATGGCTGGATAGGGCTGGGTATGGCACCAGTTGTGCGGTATGTGCATGTGCTCGTAGGTAGATTGTGACACCAACATCAGGCAGGGCGGACACGGGGACTAGGCCATACAGGGTAACCTTAGAAATGGTGCCTGGAACGCTTGGCTTTGCTTTCCAGATGCTACAGTGATTCTGAAGGGCACCCAAATGGGTCGTAGTCGTCCTGGTTATGTATGGCCATCCTGTACTTCAGCAAGATCGTGCCACAGGGCGGCTGTGCATCACAAGGCGTGCTCAGTGTGTGCTGTGCCGAGGTCTCCCCAGACTTTGGTGTTAACTTCTACACTGCACAGCGACACTTGCGATGATGCATGGAGCCCGTGAAACAATAGGCAACATGTTCGCATGCCGACCCTAATGTACGATACGTCTGATTCACCAAAGTAGAACAAAAGGAGCGTGGCTGAGCTTAAGCAGGAAAAGCGAGGGCGGCTTGACGCAGATGATCGCTCGCCAAAACGGAAGCTGTAGAAGGGCTTGTTTCAGGGTTACATTGACCGCCTCCCAGCTATGATGCTGAGGGGGCTGGGGTGTCCGGTGGTGGGCGTTTCAGCTGGCATGTTTGGATGTCCCCTTCAGCTTGGGCTGTGTCGGACCGCTGTACCGCCGGATGTTTGCGCCATCCACATGAAACAGGTCCCTGGAGAGATGGCAGGACCCCACACCCTTACCCAAGGACAGAGGCAAGGGCAGGTGCAAGGGTCCCAGGGCGCCAGCCTCCCTCCCACCCTTGATCCTCACCCCCATGACTGGGTCAGTGCCCATTTCATCAATTTAGATAGCCAGGCCTTGCATGGGTTTCGCAGGGAGCTAGGCCTGGACAAGTCCACTGATGCAGCCTTTGTAGCCAAGCATGCCGTTTATATGCATTGGAACAGAGTCTTCAAGAAAGTAAAGCTGGTTGGCAAGGGGGTTGTGTTTGATAGGCACATCCTCACTGATGGGGTCCGTGTGTGTGTGTGTGCACCACCCATGCGCCCTTCCCCAAATGCCAGGGAGCTGCAGACCCCTCTGACCCCTCTGGCAGCAGCAGCCCAGCAGCAGCCCAGCAGCAGGCTCCTCTGGCAGCAGCAGCAAGCGCCCATCAGCTGACATAGGCAAGGGCCTGGCTGACAAGCGGGCGTCCCAGCCACACAGATGGGTATGGGGTTGGACCCCGGCGCCATCCAGGCAGTAAGCGCAGCCTCAGGGCTGTGGGATGAGGAGGGCATACTGAACAGCTTCTGCTCGTGCAAGCTGACCAGTAGCCAGCTGCATGACAGTGGCTTGACCCAGGCCCGCCCCAGTACTGCGCGGTGGAATGACAACATCAAGCTCCAGCTGCAACACCTGGCAGCAGCCAGCCCAGCAGGCACCTCCCTGGTGGCTATGTAGCAGCATGTGACCGTCACCGTGGTCACCTGGGATGCAGTGTGCGAGGAGAACCTGCACAGAAGCTCAGGCTGCACGGCGCTACAGAGGGTCCTGGATCGTTTCTGCGGGAAGGTGGGTGTGCAAATGGCAGAGGGAAGAGGCAGGGCCGGAGGCTAAAGAATGCCCCCCGTGTGACCATGTGACCATTATGTGCATTTTGTGTCTTATGTGCCATGCAGCTGAAGGAAGAGGCAGCTGATGTGTCTTAGCAGTGGTGGGGGACACGCAAGCAGCTGGTGGTGTTCTTGAGCAACGTTGGCATCGGCATGCGGGGTGGGTGGGGGCCCAACGCCGTGCTGCAGGCCTGTCGCAAGGTGATGGAGAGGCCCAGCAGCGCCAGGCCAACAGACAGTCTGGCAAGGTGTTGGTCTGGCAAGGTGTTCCAGTGAATGAGTCTGTTAAGATTGCACGGGCAGATTGATTCAGTCCCACACCAGCCAGGTCAGCTCAGATGTGAACCGTGCCCAGCCCTGCAAGAAGTTTGCTGAAGCGCAGCAAGCCCACCAGGCCTGCTGGCTGCAAACCCCGAGCGTGTCAGGTTGAGGACCGCTTGCTGCGGTCAGCCTGGAGCCAGCGGTTTGAGGCGCCCGTACAGGGCCTCATGTGGTGCCCCAAGCTGGACCAGGCCACCCCTGGGGACCGTCAGATGGGTGGACAGAGACTGCAACTCAGCTCTCAACCTCCAGCGGGCAGGGGAGGCCCCATAATGCCCAGTGGAGCAGTGCAGGTGGTCAGGCCGAGCAAGGGGCATCAGCCCTAGGCAGGGAGTACCTTCACCTGAGCTACAAGAAGCTGCAGGACCAAGCACTCAAGGCCCTGGCCCAGCGGCCTGTGGCACAGTGATGTATTCTGGGCACTGGTACAGCTGTACCTGGAGCATGTATTTCATGCTATTGTTGATCACCCTCCTTTAAGAGGGTGGGGGCCAGGGAATCAGGACTTGGCCCGGACAATATAACCGGATATCAGGTTACACAGCCCCTATTTGTTAGGGACATATGTACCTGCGTTGCCGTGTGCGCTGGAGCTGACCCCCTATCACATGACCGACAGTGTGCCCGGCACACATCATTGTGCCGCTAATCACGGGTCAGGATATGCTGTTCATCCCAGTCCACATCCCCTGCTTACTGGAGATTAATGGGTTTAGCTGCCTTGCCCTTGCCCCACAATAGGTCAGGTTGGTCAGGGGTTGCCAATGCTTTCGACTGCTCAGCTGCCTCGGGCTGCCTGGCTGCCTGGGAGAGAGTTGGCAGATAGGCAGTCCCCACGTTTGGGCCAACTGCTCAGAGATCCTGCTGGTTCCAAGGAGAGGAACATTTGTGTTCGATCTGCTTTGCAAGGATGCCGGCACGGCTACAAGGAAGCGGCAAATAAATACGCCAACGATACAACCTGCGCAATGGGCCTGCGGACTGCTGCGACTAACCTACATCTATTGCCCTAGGATTGCGACGGTGCCGCCTGCAGCAACGACAGCACTGTGCCTGTAATGTCTGGGTGCAGACTGTGGAAGGCGCAACGGCGCGACCGATACACGGACATGATCAGCAATGCCCGCCAAATCATGGGACGCGCTCGTCACCACCTCAGCTTGGACACTTGAAACCAGCGGGCGCCTTGTCACCACTGCAGGTGCCTGCATCACAAGCACGACCCCAAGCCATGACTCAGGCCTCAAGCCACGACTCAGGCCTCCCATTGGCTCAGCCCTTGGTTTACGAATGGCCAGCAGCCAGGGTTGATCCAGCAACCAGGAATGACAAGCAGACATAAGCAGCCGAGGTCAGCCTAGGGGCAAGCTCCTGCCCTGCCTCTGCATGGAGTACTGTGAGCCATGGGCTGCAGCTACTAGCCACCTTCCAACCCGTATCGCTCAACTTGTTAAGGGGTGGGTGGGGTGAATGGGTGGTACCTACTCACCAGCAGCCAGGCTGACCTCCTGGAAGCCGCACTTCGAGGCGAAGGCGTTGATGACTGCGCACATGCAGCACACAGACCATTGCTGCGCACCTAGGTACAGCTACACCGCTCACCTCACCAGCCATCAGGTTGCTAGGCCACACCACAGGCTCATGAAGGCAACAGGATGGCTGCACAGAACACGTCCCGCAAGCAGGCCAAGGGGAGACTGAGGGAAGCTGAGAAGAGGCTAGGGGAAGGCTGCGGAGGGGATGCGAGGGAGGCTCAGGCCAGGAGGTTTCGCCCGAGGGTGTGGCCAATGCTGCTGTTATGCGGTAGCCTGTACAGAGCCACATGTGCCACAACCACTTTGCTCACATTGTGCCTGCCGCACAGCCACTTACACTGCTTGGCCATGCCGGAGTCCACTTTCATAACCGAGTTGGTCATGTCCACCACACTCTGCTTGCACAGGCAGCCCTGCACACGCAGCAGCGCACTCAGTGCTATGTTGGGCAGGCAGCGTCAGCCCCGCAGCTGTCAGTGGCATGTGGCAGCACCTCACCGCAGCACCAAAGGCACAGGCGGCCTTGCAGCAGCCCGAGCTGGGCTTGAACTCAGCCAAGGCCTGGTCGCTCTTGCCACTTGCAGTAGCTTTTTGAACTGCCTGACCCAGAGAAGCAGGGTCGTTGCCAGTCTGCAGGCAGGCCAGGGACATACCATTCCGCTGGGGCTACTGATGCTCGGCAGCAGGGCGGCAGCAAGGTGGCCACAAGGCGGCAGCAAGGTGGCAGCAAGGTGGTAGCAAGGTGGCAGCAGGGTGGCAGCAGGGCGGCAGGGACACAACACTGGAGTAGGGCACATGGATATGCGGGTTGGGATGGAAGCATGCGAGCCTGAAGGGGGGGAAGCAGCACGCCCAGCTGGTGTGTCACAGCATGCCTCATGGCACTGGAGATTGCGTCCAGTGGCTTAGGACGCCAGCACACATGGCAAGGCAAACATTGACTGGTGCACACTCCATCGGCCTATTCTTGGGGAGTCTTTGTACACATTTTCATGTGGTGCAGCCATGCCGGCAGTATCCAATTGGACCACAGATCGGAGACAGCCATAGAATGATGACGAGGATGAGGATGAGGTTGAGGATGAGAAGAACCACTTACTACTGGGACCCCCAGGGTAGCTGAGGCTTTGGACAGCTCGGAAGAGCAGGCGGATTGCAGGGACATCGCTCCAGACATGCACTCCTGTGGCACGTCTTGCGCCGATGCCAGTCCTGCAGGCAGGCAGGCAGCAACAAACTGCTGCGTGCGTTGCGGCCGGTCTTAATATGCGTAGAGATCAACTAGCGCGATGTTCTCGCGGCTCGCAGCGCATTGGCACAGGTCGATGCGATGATCACGAACACGAGAGCGCAACCTCAAATCGCCACCGCGGCTGCCGGGACCAGCTGAGCACGGCATCGTCGCGACACTGACGGAGCAGCGCGACGGGGCCTGGCGATCCTCGTCTATCGCGGCGCTTGCAGCAACGTCAGGGCGCCGCCGAGTTTTGACGGGCTATCGCAGCAGCGAGTAACCGCGCAGCTGCTCCAAAAACGCGAACAAGACAGGCAGGGCGCATATTTGCACTCACCAGCAAGCACCAAACAGACCAGGGCGAGGAGGCTCATGTTGCGCGACATCTTCAAGGAGCACGCTCTTGCTTCTTCTTACAAGCGACCTTGTGTGCTGAAAGACGCTACGGCTGCCGTAGACATCGCGTAGATGTCACACGTGTGAGGCCATGCACATCTTGAAGTGAGGTATGCCACTTCCTGTTGGCTGATGCTTGCGGCGTCCAGCGCTTAGGCAAGCCGCAATGCTTAGCTCTCCTAGCCCCCCGGCGACTCACAAACCCCAGCAGCACACTTCGATTCAACGGATGCGCTGCAACCGACATACAACGTCTATTACATATGTAAACACGTCTTTAATGCATTAGAAAGGCTCTTGGCGTTTGGCAGGAGAAGTGCGTCCTGGCACTTGGCAGGAGAAGTGTGTACATGTAATACTTGACAGAGTAGGTGTGACGGCGCAGCAGCAAGTGCAGGAGCAGGAGAAGGACGAGGGGGAGTATGGGGAGTGTAATCACGAGTGCAAGGTCTTCAGGAACCCCAAAGGGTTCTACCACCAACGTTTTTGGGACAGGGATGATGTTTGTCATATGGCCCCTTTGGCACCAAACCTGGCCAGGAACAACAGTTGACCGGGCACAATGGTGCTTTGTGTCTTTGCAGGGCATTGTGTTCAGGCTGGTGGCCAGCAAGCAGATGATGATAATGATGATGATGACGATCACAACAATGATGACGATGACTGCTTCTCCCAGTTGTGACCATCTGCTTAGCGTGCCTGCTGGGCAAGCAGTGCTGGGATGGCTGCATGGGTAGCTGCATAGACGGCATTCCTGTGTGCGATGGCTGTGTTTCCAGCCAGTTATGTCAGCCGATTAGCCAGCCGAGCTGCTCCTCATGGGGCGAGAGCCAACAGCCCTTCCAGCCCCACGTAATCACACCGACACTGGGGTACCCCTGGACGTCGCCGCAAGGTGGTGGAGCGGCCCATCAGGCAAGGCACCCCTGCCACCCACCTGGCCTGACCCCAGACCACAGCCCCTTCGCGTGGCATCGGGCACCTGTTGATAATACACAGAAAGAGAGGGCTTTGCTGCCACCTCGCTGCCACCTTGCTGTCACCTTGCTGCCACCTTGCTGCCACCTTCCTGCCACCCTGCTGCCACCTCGCTGCCACCTCGCTGCCACCTCGCTGCCACCTCGCTGCCACCTCGCTGCCACCTCGCTGCCACCTCGCTGCCACCTCGCTGCCACCTCGCTGCCACCTCGCTGCCACCTCGCTGCCACCTCGCTGCCACCTCGCTGCCACCTCGCTGCCACCTCGCTGCCACCTTGCTGCCACCTTGCTGCCGTCTTGCTGCCGTCTTGCTGCCGTCTTGCTGCCACCTTGCTGCCACCTTGCTGCCGTCTTGCTGCCGTCTTGCTGCCGTCTTGCTGCCACCTTGCTGCCACCTTGCTACCACCTTTCTACCACCTTGCTGGCACCTTGCTGCCGCCCTGCTGCCGAGCATCAGTAGCCCCAACGGAGTGGTAATTCCCTGGCCTGCCTGCAGACTGGCAACAACCTGCTTCTCTGGGTCAGGCAGTTCAAAAGGCTACTGCCAGGGCAAGAGCGACCAGGCCTTGGCTGAGTTCAAGCCCAGCTCGGGCTGCTGCAAGGCCGCCTGTGCCTTTGGTGCTGCGGTGAGGTGCTGCCACATGCCACTGACACCTGCTGGGCTGACGCTGCCTGCTCAACATAGCACTGAGTGCTCTGCTGCGTGTGCAGGGCTGTCTCTGCAAGCAGAGTGTGGTGGACATGACCAACTTGGTGATGAAAGTGGACTCCAGCATGGCCAAGCAATGTAAGTGGCTGCGCGGCAGGCACAATGTGAGCAGAGTGGTTACAGCACATGTGGGGCTGTACAGGCTGCCTCAGGGTCTCTGGACACCAGCTATAACAACCCGAGGACGATGGCCGATGCCTGGCACATGTACAGTCGTTTGCTATTGTTCATGATGGGAAGGAGCAGGCGCCGAGGTGTGCTGTGTTGTGCTCATCGCAGTTTCTTCGCCCGCCGCCCAGGCAGGTTGTCGTTTGGCATATCAGAGGCTGAACACACAGGCACACGGCGCGGTACATTTCACCAGGGCCGAGGAGCCAGGGAGAACATGTGCGGTTGGGCCCGGCGGGCGGTTGTGGCGTGACAGGTCCTTGGGCTAGCTAGCAAACAGCGCGCCTTCTTCCATCAAACGCACTTGCTCAGCAATAGCAGGCGTATCAAAACCGAGCACCGTACTAACATCCACGCCGATTCACGCACTATGGCCCAATCCAGTCGCGCGCGCTTGGCATCCATTGCTGCAACCGTGGCTTTGGCATGTTGTGAGTGCTGGCAACTGTGCTTACTAACGATCACTTCACGAACACGCCCGCAGCGCAACCCCCTTGCTCGCAGGCCTACTGGCAGTGAACCCAGTAGCGGGCCGTTACCTACAGCAGGACTTCAGCGCGCTGCCTCCGGCCTGCCTGGACGCAGGTTGGCAGGCACTTGTGTCCGCAGCTCGCGCAGCCTCAGCAGTCAGCCCTTGATTGAGATGTACGCAGGCACCAAGCTGCAAAGCGCGTGCAGTGCGGAAATCGCGGCGGCTACAGCGGGCTTCGGCGGGACGACCGACGCCGCTGCCCTTGCCAACATCAGCCAGGCCGACGTTGACAAGTACTTGGCGACAGCCAAACCACCGACCCCCGCTTGCTGCAACGCTGCTTGCGCTTTTAACGCAAACGTAAGCGGCCCCGATCACCTGATTCTCCCTTTCCCATACCCTACTGAGCCCCATCCTGAGATTGGCACACACCGCAACAGCAGCCCACCTGCAGCCCAACCCAGCCCAACTCAACCAGGGGCAGAGTTGGTTTGTGTGCTGGTGCCCTGACCCTCTGAGGGGCATACAGCCTCGCTGTGGCATCCTCATCCTCATCATCACATATGTGGCATTTGTCACACACATGTCTGCACATGGCATTCAACATCAGCACACGGCATGGTCAGTATGCAGTCCAAGGCCTGGTGGTGGCCTTCAAAGCTCGCTGTGATGTAGGCTGACACAGCTTGCACGGTGCAACAGGCTGCTGCTCCCAGGCCTTGAGCCTTGGGGCGTTTCAGCACCGCCTGTGGGGCAGGAGCACCAGACCACAGAAGCCCTAGAGCAGTCCTTGATGCACTCGAGGCCACCCTTGCTTCAACAAGCATACAACCAGCCTTGACAGTGCTGCTGCTGCCGCTGCTGCTGCTGCGGCCAGCTCATGTCATAGCGCTGGCCAAGGGGAGCTATCACTCACCCCCTTCATGGCTCCCTGCTGCTACCCAGTCTGCCCTGTGGTCACCCTTCAGCAGCGCCTGCCGCTGGCTGATGTGCATTTGGCCACGGCATGTGTGTGTGCGTGTGTTGCTTGCTGCTGCAGCTGTGCAGCTGTGACGCCAACATGCTGGGCCTAGTGGCCTCCTTCACAGGGGGCAAGACTGACCTGTACTCCAGCAGTGAGTCGCCAGACACTCAGCCAGCAGCAGAGCCTGGGAAGGCCATGCTGCACCCTGGCCAGCCTGCCACCTGTGCAAAACATGTGGCGGGAGCCTGGCGGCTGAGCCTGTGGTGCTGCGCCCCACATCATGACATGGCAGGCATCTGCTCAGGGGGTGCAGTCTGTTCCGGATGCATAAGATGGTGTCTGGACTGCCGAACTGCATTGCAGCCAAACTGGGTTCATGTCATTCCTGCCATTTCCCATCTCAGTAACACTTTGTTTACCCTTTGTTTATTTGTTCGTCCTTTGTTTTTCCACCCTGTCATTTCGTCGTAAAGTGAAGGGGCAAAAGGGCAGGCCCCCAAACTGAATGGCAGCCAAACATGGCATGCTGGGTCTGTTTCCCTTGCATCATGCCGTGGCAGGCATGTGCTTATGGGTTCAAACCGCACTTGGTGCATGAGGCCGTGTCTGGTGCCAAATTGCATTGTAGCCATGTGAGGTTGGTTCTGTGGCTGCGGATGTCCCCTGTGGTGTGCTTGCAGTCGCCACGGCCTTTGCTCAGGCTTGCAACTTCAAGCCATACGTGAGCTCCACCTGCCCACCCAAGACCCCCGCCCCGTCCACCCCCTACGGCACCAAGTGCCCCGCCTGAGCCTCCTCGCCACCAAGCAGGCTGCCCAGCACCATCAGGCTGAAGCCTGGCTGTGGGCCGTCTGACCATGCGCCCTCCATAGCACTAATTGGCCTGCACCACGCGGGGCCAGCTGGCGGATGGGGTGGGCAGGGCCGGGAGGAGTTCATGCCGCGCTACCCAGCTGTCTTCCCACCAACTGAGTGGTCAGCCCGCAACCAATGCTGGTGTGATAGTAGTCGGCACAGCTGGTGGAGAGGGTGGTAGGAGGGTCATGTACATCTACCTATCTGTTTGCCGGCAACCAGTGCTGGCCTGCTGACAGCCCAGTCACCCACCCCTGACTGTTAGCCAGCCAGCCAGCCAGCCAGCCAGCCCCTCGTCAGAGTCTCCCACTGACTGTGGCGTGGTCAACACCCTCCAGCGCTGAAGCACCAGCTGCAGAGGTCAGAGCTGGCCTTTGGGCCTCTGCTTGGAGGCCCATCTGGAGCAGGTCTTGTTTGCAAGGTGATAATCAGGCAGGCTGCATCAGTGCATGGAAAGCTGCCCTGCTCCCATCAAAAGGCTCAGCTGGCTGCGTCAGGATGTACATGCTGCTGTGCTGCTTCATTACCCAGCCGGCCGAACGCTTGTGCAGACGTTGAGAGTTGAGTGTGCGTGTGCCCAAGCGTGCGTAGGTAGTCAGGTGATATGTGTTTGGTGTCGGCCTGGTAGTCAGGCTGGGCGCACGGGTTTACTCCACACAGCCCAATAACACTGTTTGAGTCGGATCCAGTTAGTGGCTGATAGTGGCTGCTAGTAGGTACTTCTGATCCGGCTCAAATGGAGGCCCTAGTGAGGGACAAGGGGGCCTGGTAGTCAGTCAATGCAGTGCTTGGGAGCAGCCCTTGTCTTGAGGGACATTGCTGGGCATGTGCGAACCTCTGTGCCCTATGTGAGCTGCCGGGGCAAGTTGAACGTTGGTGTTACTGTTGTTGGTTAGCATCATTAGCCAGCCGCCAGCCTGGTGTGACGCATGGTGAGGCTGCTAAGGGAGACACGCCAGGCACTGCTGGTCTGTCTGCCAGGCTGCTAAGTACGCCGTTTTACGCCACTGAACGCCATTAATCTCGCTCCGCTACGCCGCACTGTAAGCTGTTTCCGCTGATGACTCCGCTGAGGTCTCCCCTGCAGGTCTCAACTGTCAGCAGCTAACTAGCAGCTAAGGACGCGTCAGCAAATGCAACGGCTGTCAAAGGACGGACACGCGCACAGTGTGACAGCGGACACCATGAAAAGGCTCCGATTGCCACAGATTGCCATCTTACTTGGAGCAGGCGTGGCGGCCTGCTCTGATTACCGCTCGGACCCCAAGCTGCCACCGCGGGTTCAGGTAAGCACCGTCTCAAAGCAGCAGCCCCGCACTATAGCAGCCCCGCACTACAGCAGCCCCGCACTATAGCAGCCCCGCACTATAGCAGCCCCGCAACCATTGCTTGTGCTTGTGTTCGCAGATCGACGCGCTAATTCGTGACCGCGCAGTAAACAATGGTACACAGCCCCGCACTATGGCAAACGGCCAGGCCTCGCAAGGTAAGCCCCATGGCTCACTCTAGGGCTCTTAGCTAGTTCACTGGTGTTTGCTAGTGCAACGGGCTGATATCCTTTTAAGCGTTAAGCTGTTAGTTTTGATGATGTGCCCAGTGGTCAGGGGGTTTGCCCCAGGAACGTGCCATCGACTTGGGGTTTGTGTCCATCAAGGGTGCGACCGAGGATGCTACAACTTGTTTGTAGTAGCTGAGTGAGATTACCCACAGGTCGACATGTTGTTCCTTGTTGAATGAGTTTTGCTGGTCTGGTGTGACGCATGAGGTATTTCCGCAACATTGAAGCATGCCTGCAGATTGTTAACTCTTGAAGTGGATTTACTGCTAAGCTGGGTCTCATGCCGCCCAGGACATCCCTCGTAGCAAAACTAAGTCATATGCCGCCTCCGGACACCGTACACAACGCTACGACAAGCAGTAAGACCAGATCAGCACTTAGCCCACTCAGCCCACTCAGAGTACTTGCCTCTAGAGGTTCAGGACCTAACTAATAGCTAAGGACGTGTCATCAAATGCAACGGCTGTCAAAAATGGGTGTTGAATTTAAGCTGACTCTCATGCCGCCTCAGGGTAACAAGCACGCGGCTTGAAACACCAAGTATTCGATACAACACGCAAACAAGAAGGACACCAGAAGCCTGGCTGGGCTTGCCCCCATCAGCACCTTTGCTCAAAGCCATGTCAGCACTGGTCCCACTCACCCATAGTGCAGCACCAGGGGGTCACTGGCCAGCAGCACCTCAGCCCCAGCTCCACTGTGATCCCCACCCTGGGAAGCCACACCCCGCCCACCACCACCCCATCCCGCTCTTACACCAGCCCGGCTGCCAACAGCAAGTGCACCCCAGCCTTGCAAACCTTCACCTCCATGCCCCTGCCCCTCTTGCTCACCCACCCTCCCTGCTCCACCCCTGACTTGCTGCCCACCCTGAACCCAGCCATCACGGCTGCTGTCGCCATGTTGGGAGCCCCCATCCACCACCCCTTGCACAGCCTGGCGCACTCCCCCCTGAGCCAGTCCTGCCACAGCCTCCCGGGTGCCTCGCCTGCTGCTGAAGTGCCGGTGAGCTGCCCCATGATTGGGCTGCACACTGGCTGGGTCAGCTGGGTGCAGGGGTGGCGCTGGCAAGGGGCTGCTGGCTGGCAGGGGCAGGAGCCAGGCCGGGTCTGTTGCGGAACCCGTTAGACCAAGCCTTGCAGGCAAAGGGGAAGGGAGGGAAGCGGCATGGCATGTGATAAGGAGAGAGAGTCCCCCAATTGAAGCAAGGTGTGACACCCACGTCGCACGTACTTCCTGGCGAGTACGTGGGGGGTGAGTGCGTCGCCCGTGACATACCGCCTGTGCGGGATGCCTGTGACGGACGAGGGTGGGATGGTCGCCGAGCTAGCTGGGCAGCGCGGTGCGCCTGGCGAGGCGGGCGAGCTGCAGCTGCGTCCTACCCGCAACCTGCAGCCAGCTGCTGCTCACGGAGTTGCCTGGTCACCAACCTTGCATGTGGTGCGCTGCAACTCCATGCCAGCCCAGCCCTGCACGCCAGCGCAGTGCTGTACATCTAGGCGGCAACATGAGACGCAACGCCTGGCCCTGGCTGCACTAGCCACATCATGCCGTTGATGCCACAGGCCAGGGGACAGGCTCCCCAATATGCTGCAGCTACCCCTCCGGTTGCAGCTGCTCCTAAAGTAGTCCAGGATATGGCCACATGCATACCATTGCTGCGGTGAGGTAATTGAGTCAGGGTCCGACAGCAGCAAATAGTGTTTTGTGTAACCAGAGGTCAGCATGCATGCATGCTGCAACACCTGTTTTGCGGTGTTGATGCCTCAGCAGGCTGTTTGGACGCTACTTGCAGCCAGTAGGGCATCGCCCCATGCGTGCTGTGAACCAGCGCCTGCGCCATGTCTTTCACCTCTGTTACTCCAAGCTGCCCGTGAGTTCGTCGTTTGAAGTGGTTGCACAGCCAACACATCAAGCAATCATAGGGAGCGGCCATAGAGCAATCCCACAACATCCCCTAACATGAAGAAGCCTGCTGCCTGCCATTGGTGGCACTCACTGTGTTGGTGTTTCCTTACTGTGCTTGGCGTGTCCAGGGTCAGAGCCAGGGCAAGGCAGACCCAGCAGCCCCACCAGGGGAGCTGCGGGGCACGTGGCCTGCCGGCGTACAGCCTGTGCATGATGCTGCCCGAGCAGTGTACATACAGGTAAGCAGCAGGGTTTTCTTTAGCGCTAAGTACAGGGTTCAATATGAAATGCCACGTTCAAGGGATGGTGCAATCAACGTACTGGTGAGTAGGTAGGCAGGTGAGGTCAGTCTACAGCAACGCCATGTCCAGGGAACGCCATGTGGTGATGACCATGGAGGCACAGGTGGTGAGCAATGAGGGTTGTGTGCTTCCTGTTAATGCAGCACTGTTATGAGCTCATCTGGCTGGGCTGGCCCGGCTGGGGGAGGTGGGGGGCGGGGTGGTGCTGGTCGGGTGCTGCTTGCATGAGACACAGTTTGTTGTCATGAGGGCGGGGTCATTGGAAATAATACACACTGGTGCACGCTGGTTGCACGACGGGGAGGTGAGCGTGCATGCAGGTGAAGGGCGCCCGAGGGCTGGTCAAGCCTCAGCTACACGGTCTAGAGAGCACCTACTCGGCGCACGCAACTGTGGTCGTCTGAACATCTGAAAAAGGGCCCCCACCGCTACCAGGCCAACAAAACTTATTCAACAAGGAACAACATGTTGGCCTGTGGGTGATCTCACTCCGCTCCAATCATATTGAAGCATCCTCGGTCGCACCCTTGATGACTACCAACCCCATTCCGGTGGCACTCGTTCAAGGGGCTAATCCCCCTTGACCACTGGGCACCTCATCAAAACTAACAGCGTAATTGCTTAAAGGCTAACAGCCTGGCGACACAAACCAACCCTAACATGCCCTAGAGGTCGCCAAAGGCTCTTGGGCTGGGCTTCTGAGAGCAATGACGCTCCCCGTGCACACGGAATTTATCACTCGCACCGGGCTGCGATGCCTGCGAGCACAAAGGGCACGGGGACATTAGGGTGGAGTGCGGGTGCGCGCTATTGTATGGGCGTCAAGGGCAATTTATTCTACGCGGGCCATCTGCGGGGCAACCAGAGCAAGGGCTATGTGCGGGGCAATCAGGGCAAGGGCTATGTGCGGGGCAATCAGGGCAAGGGCTATGTGCGGTGTGTGTGCACGCATCAAGGGCAAGATGCGCATTGTGAGCTGTGTGCGTTGTGGGCTGTGTGCTATGTGCGGGACTGTGGGCAAGATGCGCATTACCTTAAGGAGGCAAAGGGCTCTGGCAAAGGCCCTTGGCATTAGCTGCCGTATTGCGAGGCCAATTCCCATCTTGTGCATTGCGAACAAAAACACAAGCACGGGGGTTGTTGTTGGTCCGGGGCTGCTGTTGGTGCGGGGCTGGAGTGCTGGTGCGCTGCTTACCTTGGGTGATTGTAGAGCATTTAGCCACACCGGTACGAAAGCTTGGGGTAGAGCCGGCCAGTACTCGGCGCGGTCAGCAATTGCGCCTGCGCCGAGTAAGAGACCGAGTTGAGGCAAACGGAGCCTTTTCAAAGTGTCCGCTGTCACACTGTGCGTTATCCTTTGACAGCCATTGCATTTGCTGACGCGTCCTTAGCTGTTAGTTAGCTGCTGACAGTTGAGACCTGCAGGGGAGACCTCAGCGGAGACCTCAACGGAGACCTCAGCGGAGTCATCAGCGGAGACAGCTTACAGTGCGAGACGAATGGCGTTCAGTGGCGTAAAACGGCGTACTTAGCAGCCTGGCAGACAGACCAGCAGTGCCTGGCGTGTCTCCCTAAGCAGTATACTCAACCCCTCAAGGTGTAGGGACATGATGACTGATGACTCCGCTGAGGTCTCCGCTGAGGTCAACCCTGCAAGTCTCAACTGTCAGCAGCTAACTAGCAGCTAAGGACGCGTCAGCAAATGCAACGGCTCTTAAACGACAGCGCACAGTGTGACAGCGGACACTATGAAAAGGCTCCGTTTGCCTCAACTCGGTCTCTTACTCGGCGCAGGCGCAATTGCTGCCAGCGCCGAGTACTGGCCGGCTCTACCCTAAGCTTTCGTACCGGTGTGGCTAAATGCTCTACAATCACCCAAGGTAAGCAGTGCACCAATAGCAGCCCCGCACCAACAGCAGCCCCGGACCAACAACAACCCCCGTGCTTGTGTTTTTGTTCGCAATGCACAAGATGGGAATTGGGCTCGCAGTACGGCATGTAATGCCAAGGGCCTTGGCTAGAGCCCTTTGCCTCCTAAAGGTAATGCGCATCTTGCCCACAGTCCCGCACATAGCACACAGCCCACAACGCACACAGCTCACAATGCGCATCTTGATGCGTGCACACACACCGCACATAGCCCTTGCTCTGGTTGCCCCGCACATAGCCCGCGTAGCATAAATTGCCCTTGACGCCCATACAATAGCGCGCACCCGCACTCCATCCTAATGTCCCCGTGCCCTCTGTGCTCGCAGGCATCGCAGTCCGGTGCGGTTATGTTAAATCCGTGTACACGGGGAGTTTCAATGCTCTCACAGCCTAACCCAAGAGCCTTGGCGAACTCGAGGGCTGGTTAGGATAGGTTTCGCCAGGCTGTCAGCCTTCCAGCAATTACGCTGTTTTGATGAGGTGCCCAGTGGTCAAGGGGGATTAGCCCCTTGAACGAGTGCCACCGGAATGGGGTTGGTAGTCGTCAAGGGTGCGACCGAGGATGCTTCAATATGATTGTAGCGGAGTGAGATTACCCACATGCCAACATGTTGTTCCTTGTTGAATAAGTTTTGTTGGTCTGCTTACAGATCAAGACCTAACTAATAGCTAAGGACGTGTCATCAAATGCAACGGCTGTCAAAAATGGGTGTTGAATTTAAGCTGACTCTCATGCCGCCTCAGGGTAACAAGCACGCGGCTTGAAGCACCAAGTATTCGATACAACACGCAAACAAGAAGGACACCAGAAGCCTGGCTGGGCTTGCCCCCATCAGCACCTTTGCTCAAAGCCATGTCAGCACTGGTCCCACTCACCCATAGTGCAGCACCAGGGGGTCACTGGCCAGCAGCACCTCAGCCCCAGCTCCACTGTGATCCCCACCCTGGGAAGCCACACCCCGCCCACCACCACCCCATCCCGCTCCAACACCAGCCCGGCTGCCAGCAACAAGTGCACCCCAGCCTTGCAAACCTTCACCTCCATGCCCCTGCCCCTCTTGCTCACCCACCCTCCCTGCTCCACCCCTGACTTGCTGCCCACCCTGAACCCAACCATCACGGCTGCTGTCGCCATGTTGGGAGCCCCCACCCACCACCCCTTGCACAGCCTGGCGCACTCCCCCCTGAGCCAGTCCTGCCACAGCCTCCCGGGTGCCTCGCCTGCTGCTGAAGTGCCGGTGAGCTGCCCCATGATTGGGCTGCACACTGGCTGGGTCAGCTGGGTGCAGGGGTGGCGCTGGCAGGGGGCTGCTGGCTGGCAGGGGCAGGAGCCAGGCCGGGTCTGTTGCGGAACCCGTCAGACCAAGCCTTGCAGGCAAAGGGGAGGGAGGGAAGCGGCATGGCATGTGATAAGGAGAGAGAGTCCCCCAATTGAAGCAAGGTGTGACACCCACGTCGCACGTACTTCCTGGCGAGTACGTGGGGGGTGAGTGCGTCGCCCGTGACATACCGCCTGTGCGGGATGCCTGTGACGGACGAGGGTGGGATGGTCGCCGAGCTAGCTGGGCAGCGCGGTGCGCCTGGCGAGGCGGGCGAGCTGCAGCTGCGTCCTACCCGCAACCTGCAGCCAGCTGCTGCTCACGGAGCTGCCTGGTCACCAACCTTGCATGTGGTGCGCTGCAACTCCATGCCAGCCCAGCCCTGCACGCCAGCGCAGTGCTGTACATCCAGGCGGCAGCATGAGACGCAACGCCTGGCCCTGGCTGCACCAGCCACATCATGCCGTTGATGCCACAGGCCAGGGGACAGGCTCCCCAATATGCTGCAGCTACCCCTCCGGTTGCAGCTGCTCCTAAAGTAGTCCAGGACATGGCCACATGCATACCATTGCTGCGGTGAGGCAATTGAGTCAGGGTCCGACAGCAGCAAATAGTGTTTTGTGTAATCCAGGGGTCAGCATGCATGCATGCACGCATGCAGCACCTGTTTTGCGGTGTTGCTGCCTGAGCAGGCTGTTTGGACGCTACTTGCAGCCAGTAGGGCATCGCCCCATGCGTGCTGTGAACCAGCGCCTGCGCCATGTCTTTCACCTCTGTTACTCCAAGCTGCCCGTGAGTTCGTCGTTTGAAGTGGTTGCACAGCCGACACATCAAGCAATCATAGGGAGCGGCCATAGAGCAATCCCACAACATCCCCTAACATGACGAAGCCTGCTGCCTGCCATTGGTGGCACTCACTGTGTTGGTGTTTCCTTGCTGTGCTTGGCGTGTCCAGGGTCAGAGCCAGGGCAAGGCAGACCCAGCAGCCCCACCAGGGGAGCTGCGGGGCACGTGGCCTGCCGGCGTACAGCCTGTGCATGATGCTGCCCGAGCAGTGTACATACAGGTAAGCAGCAGGGTTTTCTTTAGCGCTAAGTACAGGGTTCTATATGAAATGCCACGTTCAAGGGATGGTGCAATCAACGTACTGGTGAGTAGGTAGGCAGGTGAGGTCAGTCTACAGCAACGCCATGTCCAGGGAACGCCATGTGGTGATGACCATGGAGGCACAGGTGGTGAGCAATGAGGGTTGTGTGCTTCCTGTTAATGCAGCACTGTTATGAGCTCATCTGGCTGGGCTGGCCGGGCTGGGGGAGGTGGGGGGCGGGGTGGTGCTGGCCGGGTGCTGCTTGCATGAGACACAGTTTGTTGTCACGAGGGCGGGGTCATTGGAAGTAATACACACTGGTGCACGCTGGTTGCACGACGGGGAGGTGAGCGTGCATGCAGGTGAAGGGCGCCCGAGGGCTGGTCAAGCCTCAGCTGCACGGCCTAGAGAGCACCTACTCGGCGCACGCAACTGTGGTCCTGGGACCTCACCGCTACCAGACTCAGGTTTGCCTGCAGGGGGGTGGCCATGCAGGAGCAACCATGCACTGGGCAGGCCCCCAAAAGATAAAGTAATAAATAAACACATAATGAAACAAGGTAAAAATAAAAAAATAGATAGACATTCAGACCCACAAAAATATAAACAAGTAAAGATAACAAAGCCAGATCCATAGGAAGACTACACCCTGATCAGCAGGCGCTTGTTGCTTTTTGACATCTCTCGCGCAGCATGCAAGCTGGATGTCAGCCTGCCTTACCATCAGCACTTGACTTGGTATGTACCAGCATTCGCGTCATTTGTTGTTTCTTGAATAAAACTAAACAGACATGTGTTGCCTGATGGTGGTGGGACCACAGGTGCAGCGGGGCACTCCTACCCCTCAGTGGAACGAGGTCTTTGCTTTCACCGTGGGACAGGTAGGCACCTCCCCAGCAGTCATGAAAGGGCTGGAGCCACGGAGGGGCTAGAGGCTGATGTAGCCAGGCTGCTGCCTGCAGCGTGATGATGGGCACCACACGGCAAGCTCACCCTGCCCTGCCCTTCTTGCAGCTTGCTGGCAGAGCTGTCTGCAAGACCGCAACGGCAGTGGCAGCGGTAGCGGTAGAGGCAGCAGCACAGACTCCAGTCCTGGCAGGGGCACTGCTAGAAGGGCAGCCAGGCACCCCTGCAGGCACCCCTGGCAGGCTAGGCACCCCCCTGCTGTGTCCCTGGCTGGCTGGCATCCCCACAACGCCATCATCATCACCCCACCATCATCATCTTTACATGCCATGTGCCAGGCAGAGGACCCACATTTGCCCGCATGCCGGCCTACCCTCTCTGTGTCTTGCCATGCCGCACTCTTCCCTACCCCCATGCACCCATATGCATGAGCACCCATGTGCATGAGCACCCATGTGGACCCATGTGCTTCTGGGTGCGGCCGGCAGGCGGTACCCCCCTGCTGCAATCCTGGCTTGTGTGACCCACTCCCTGGTTGGAGGTACACCCCACCTGTGCTGCGCTCCCTCACCTGGGCTGCCCTACACACCCGCTGTGTGCATGGCCGCTGCAGGTGGCTCGCTGGCCCTTGGTGCAGCTGGAGGTTTGGGACTCTGACCACTGGGGCAGGGACTACTTTGTGGGCCAGGTGGGCTGCTGGGGCGCAGCTGTCGCCAGCAGGACACCCAGGCCACCCAGGCTGTGCGGGCCCCTGGAGCGTAGGGAGGGCTGACCACCACCTCCTGCAACTGTTACAAACCCTGCAAGCCCTGCAAGCCCTGCAAGTGCACCGCCCTTGGCACAGGCAGCTTGACATTGTTGGCAGGTGGCGGGCTTCTTGTTGCCTGCCCTCAGCCACATGCCTTGCACTGGCGACCAAGGGAACACTGGCAGTGTTCAGCATTTGGAGTGGTTAACCAACACTCCTCAGCCGGCCTGCTGCACCTAGCTCACTGCTGCCAGCTTCCGGGCTGCATGGCCCTGCCGCTGCCTTACTCCCTTGACCTGGTCACCATGCATGGGCGCGACCACGCCCACGCAGCATGAACAACTAATCATGCAGCTCTCTGCTCCCTTGGCTCAGGCCGTGCTGGACCTAACCCAGCTGGTGACCAGGCCAACGCCAGCGCCCCTGAACACAGTGCTGCCCCTGGTGCAAGTGGACGAGGTGTCCGGCCGCACTGAGCCTGGGCTGTATGGCCAGCTGGCAGTCACCGCCTGGCTGGGGCAGAAGGCTGTGGCTGGGGCAGCAGGTATGCGCTGAGTGGCCATCCAGCTGGGCTTGAGCTGCACATCCCCCTCAACAGTGGGGGGCCCAGGCGGAGGGCAGAGACAGACCGTGTACCAGCAGCTGTTGGGAAGCTCCTCCAGCACGGCACACTGATCATGTCACACTGATCACGTCACACTGACCATGTCACACTGAGCATGTTGGATGTTTCTTGCAGGCGGTGCAGGCGTCCCTACAGCCAGTACTGCTGCTGGCACAGCCGCCGCCTCCCTGCCAGGCAGCGAGCGCACAGCCGCAGCTCAGCAGGCTGCCGCCGGCACTGGCCTCAGCGCCCCTCAGGCCATGCTCGGGGTCCAGGGCACAGAGGCTGAACGTCAGACACTGCTGGGCGCCCCTGACCCCGCACCAGCGCCAGGCCCCGAGCAGGCAGATCAGGGGCGGAGGCTGACCGCAGCCACCCTGAGCATTGGAGCTGTGGAGGGCGGCACTGAGCAAGATGGCTTTGTGGTCTCCAGCCTGCTGGTGAGGGGACACATGGGTTGTGGGGCAGCTGCTGGGGGTACCCTGTTGTCACAGCCATGAGTGTGGGAGCCAGACGCGGTATGGGGCGGCTGCTGGCTGGGCCCTTGTCAGATCCCCCAGCCTGCTGTGGGGGAACACACGGGGTGTGGGGCGGCTGCTGGGGGCAACCTGTGCAGAGCCCCCAGCTCGTGGGCAGTAGTACACAGCTCGAGGCCCGAGCCCCCCTTGTACAGACCCAAGTCTGCTGAGGGTGGCCACTGTGAAGCCTCCCGGCTGCTGTAGGGAACCTTCACACAGCCTGCAGCTTGAGTCAGGGTTTGCTGCGCCTTCCTCGTGCTGCGCCTTCCTCGTGACTGCTACACGGCTTTTGTAATCGGGTAGGTGTCAGGGATTTGCAATTTGCTTAGTCCGTAACGACCAGGAACAAGCTCCTACTTCTTATGGGTGTAGCTGTAGGGTCTTTGGGAAACCTGGGTAACTGGGTGACCAGGGTTTACTGTGACTTGCAGTCCTTGGGGTACTCTGCAGTGCACTCTGTGAGCATGCAGGGATCAGGCTGAGTGAGGAAGGGATGTTGATGAGCTAGACCCAAGGCTGTGGAGTGAAGCTACCCAGCGTTAGCAACAGAGGGTCACACCCGACAAATGTGACAGCTGGTGTCACCATGCTATGACCATCTGCTGTGATCATGCATTGGCTGGAGTTGGCCAAGGCCTGATGCGGTGAGGCGATGCTGTCGTGTGCGCGCATCCAGGTGCGCTCAGGCCTACCCAAGGGCATCCCGCTGGTGTCTCACAGCCAGGCTGGCACCCTGTACGAGGAGCCCTGCCTGCAGTACATCCGGCTGCAGGCGCGCCAAGGGGTGCCAGGGGCTGGGCAAGTCGCAGTCCAGGTCGCAGGCAGGCAGACCAGCAAGAGCAGAAGCTGAGAACACAAGCTGTGAGGATTACTGAAGCTAAGCCTGGGCAGTGGGTGCAGTGGGTGCAGAGGAGAGGGTTAGGGGTAGGGGTAGGGGTAGGGGTAGGGGTAGTATGCCATGGGTGCTCAGGCGATGATGACAGGCAGACCAGCGGTGGCTAATCCATGGGCCAACATAGCAATGCTGTCAGCATCACTGCGGGTGTGTGGGGTGAGCCTGGTGTGTTGGTGCAGGTGTTAAGCCTCAGGGGGCTGGACCCACAGCGCCTGACCACCTCCGTGTCAAACCGTACTGTGAGGGTGAGCTGCTGCCAGGAGTTAGTGGCCCCATGCCCTCCATGCTCCCTCAAGCTAAGTACAGCCTCAGCAGCTCACCCTTAGGGCTTTGAGGCCCCAGCTCCCTGACCTGCTGCCACACCCCTGGCCCACCGGGCCGCCTCTTGCCAGGCATGGCGTCAGCGTGGTCAGACCCCAGCTGAGTTCAGCCCTCATGGCAGCGCCCGAGGTAGCCGACCTGCAACCAGCAGCGCAACCTGGGTGACCACACCAGTGTATGTAAGCACAGCTGCTTTGATGGCCAAAACACCAAGGGGGTAGGGGTAGGGGTAGGGTAGGGGTAGGGTAACCTCATCCCTAACCCTAACCCTAGCCCACCCCTGCCTAGCCCCAACCCCAGCGGATCACGCCCCCCTCACGCCCCTTCCTCCTAGTGCCCTGCACAGCGTCACCAGCCTGGGCCGCCAGTGCACCAGGCAGGCCTGATGTTTGAGCACCCTGACCAGCATGACCAGCATGCCGCCCCCGCTGCCCCCTTGCAGCTCATCAGCCCGAGCTCTGCCCACCATGCCGCCGCCACCCCACTCCCCTCGCGCTTGCACACCAGCCTGACTTGGGTACGCCGACGCTGGCGCAGCCTGGGACCCCTTGCCTCCACGCCTGCCACGCCTGCGCCCCCGGGCCCTGCACCGCCTCCGCTGCAAGACGAAGCAGCTGGCAGCATCGCAGGCCAGCCTGGCCCCTCCAGCACCCCCTTGCAGCGCTCCTCCGCGCCCACCACCACCAACAGTGTGGGAGGGCAGCAGCAGGCGGGTGCAGGGCGGGCGGGCACCAGGGCTGCCAGGCCGCGAGGGGTGGGGCTGGCTGGAGCGCAGGGTGGTGCAGCAGCGGGTCAGGGCCCGGGGCTGCTCTGGTCCCTGCTGGGCTATGTGCCGGCTGCTATTGGCGTGGGAGCCAGCTATGGGGCGAGGTGGGGCCAGAGGGCTCTGGTGGCCACAGGTGAGGTGGTGGGCTCGACTTCCCTGGGTGCCAGGCACCCATCACCCATCACTCTCTCATCATCATCACACACACACGCCAGCACACGTACAGTGTGACGGAAGGGAGTGTCACTTTTGGCCGTCGACCTTGGCTTGCGACCACATGGCCCGGCCCTGGCTGGCCCGGTGCCGTAGGGGACAGTTCAAGGCGCACTCGATAGTCTATACACTGCCTCTTCCTGCTGCTGCTACCTCTTGACAGTGTCTGACAACTACCGTCGGCCGCCTGAGTGCTGGAGAGAGCAGTTTAGGACGAGCCCTGCAGTCTATACCCTCCCTCTCACCCTGTGGTTCCCACTGACGATTGTTGATGACAGCTGTGAGCCTGTATGAATGAAGCGACCTGAGATCTACCTGCCTAGGGCAAGGAGTCCTCACAGGCGCCCTCCCAGACTGCGCTCAGCTGGCTGTGCTGTCAGACAAGCTGGCCTGGCCTCACACTTCTGGTGTGCCACCTGCTGCATGCTGCCGGCGCAGCCCATGGCGGCATGCGCCTGATGATGGGCAAGGGGCCGGTGCCCCGGAGGGCGTCCCGCCACCCGGCAAACATGGAGGAGGACGAGGGCCCAGGGGAGGCAGGCTCGGAGGTGGAGGGGGGCACAGGTGTGGGGCACGGATGAGTGAGGTGCCCCACCATGCTCACTTGGGCAGGGGGGGAGGGGTCTGGGGCGAGGGGGGTGGGGCAAGGGGTCTGGGGCGAGGGGGTTGGGGGGAGGGGTCTGGGGCAAGGGGGGTGGGGCAAGGGGTCCAGGGCGAGGGTGTTACCAGGGTCAGGGATGCAAGAGTGAAGAGTCCCTAGGGTTGAAACAAGGGGATTATTGTCCAAATCGCTGCGCCATATCCACGCACAGGGCTGTATGATATATGTAGGTCTCCTCGTTTCGTAAGGGATTGCTGTGGGCGTCACATCACTCGGCCATGCCTGTTTTGGCTCCCCTTGTTGGCCCTGCCCTGGGTTGTATGCAGGTGAGGGGCCACACGAGACGCTAGTGGAAGAGGGAGAGGAGGAGGGGGAGGAGGAGGGGGAGGAGGTGGAGGAGGGCGGTGAGGAGGAGGGTGATCCCGGCACCAGCCAGACTGCACAGCAGAAGCGGGGAGGCTCCGAGCAAGGCACAGGGTGGTGGCAAGGCCCGGGGGCGAGCCTTACTGGCGGCCAGGGCCTGGGCCTGGTGGCAAGGGCTCGGGCAGGACTGGGCTGGGCTGACAGCAGCACGCTGCCCACTACTGCGGGCGAGGGGCTGGAAGGGCAGGGTGTGTGGGCGTACATGAAGGTGAGGGTGAGGGGCTGCCAGAACTGTTGAAATTTTGTTGAATTTGTGCAGTGTTGGTGGGGGGTTCAAACCCTGGGTCCGTTGTTTTTTTTTTTTTTTGGCAGGTCCCTGGCTGTGATGGTCTTGCTCCTGGGTGTGCGAGTGTGTGCACAATGGGATTGACGAATACCACAGCTCGCCTTCATCCTCATTGGTGCCACACCGCAGTCGCCGCTCCCCGGCTGCTCAGGGACCCCGCCTTGTGTGCAGGTCAGCCTAGGCGGTCAGAGCTTCAAGACTCGGCTGCGCTGGCTGCCTTTAGACCGGGGAGCAAACGAGGTGAGGCCGCCATGGAGTCAGTTCTCACGGCCATGTTGCCGGTGGGCAAGGCCCACTAGCAATCACGCCATCAGCCCCTTCATGGCTCGCTCGCAACTTAGGCATGTGGCCAGCCGGCACAGCTGACAGCAGCACAGAAGATGCAGGTGCATATGAGCCAGGGCAGGAGATTGGGAGTGGCTGGGAGGCTGGGTGGAGCGTCACATTGCATCATGTGCACCCATCTATGTGCATGCCGCCGTGAAGTGGGTCATTTAGCCACACCAGGCTGAATGGCACAGCGGTGTTTGACCATCATGGCATCAAAGGCCGGCTGAGCTGCAGACATGAAGCAAAGCACAGATGATGTCTGCAGGTTTGCCTGCACTCGTGACTATTGGGGAGTGTGGCGCTGATGCAGGTGCCCCTGCCCCGCACCGCATTTTACTTTTGCCTCGCGCGCCCCCTGGGTTACGAGCGGCTCATGCTGCGTGTCTATGTGACTTCTTCCAGGAAGTGGGTGCCGCTCACCAGCCGCCACTATCTCCTACTATGCTTGCTATCTTCACCCCTTGACCCCTCCACCCCTCCACCCCTTCACCCTTCCACCCCTCCACCCCTCCACCCCTCCACCCCTTCACCCCTCCCCCCCTCCACTCCTCCACCCCTTCACCCCTCCACCCCTCCACTCCTCCACCCCCTGCACCCCTCCACCCCTCCATCATCACACCTGACGCCCCCATTGGTGTTGCTCGCCCGCTACAGCTTACTCAGCCACAAGTGGTCCTGCCACAGACAGCTGCCAGGCCTCATTATGACGTTGAGGGTGACCATGCCCAGCCCCCATGTGGCCAAACATGGTGGTGAAACGGTGGAGCCAACTCCTGTTGTTGCTGCTGTTGCTGCTGCTGCTGCTACTGCTGCTTGGCCTACCTGAACAGCAGGCGCAAGGGGCGGCTGGCAGCCCAGGTCCAGGCTCCCCTGCATGAGCTGCTAGACCCCAATGCACCAGGGGTGGTGCGTGGGCTCGAGGGAGAGATGCGCGGGCAAATGCGTGACTTTGATGAGGAGGGTGCAGGTGGATGGACAGGCCTGCCTGCTTTGACTGGTTTGAATCGCTGCCGCAGCTGCCGTCGCAACTGACGCTGCTGCCTGCTTCTGCTGCTGCCTGCTGCTGCTGCCTGCTGCTGCTACTGGTACCTGCATCCCTAGCCATCAATGGTTCCAATGTCTGGTTACTCATTGTCATGGGTTTGATGGTGTCAAGAATGGCTGCTGTAGTGCCAACCTTAAGCAAAAGCAGCAAGCACCTGGCGTGGGGTTAGGTGGTGACCAGGACGGCTGTTGTAGTCACTGCTTGAGCTGTGGCTGTGCATCGTGTCTGCCTGCAGGGTCGGTGCAGCTTTTGGCACAGGCTGCAGATGCGGACTGGAGAGCTTCCCTATACAAGGTAGTGAGGGAGGGAGGGTGGGTGAGGGAGGGTGAGATAGGGAGGATATGGGAGGGTGAGGGAGGGAGGGAGGGTGATGACAGTCGTTATGGATAAGGCCGGACTCGGCCGGGATGACGTACTCCCGTGAGGCATACCCCAGGATATGGTTATGAAAGGCCGACTCATCACTGTCTACGTCATTGAGTAACGCGATGTGGGTCACACACTAATTAGGAGCGAAGTCAGCACAGGGTTTTCACCAATTCCTGTGCATGCTTCTCTTATGCCTTACTCCCTATGCAATTCCAGACTCATTGCTGGTTTACCACAACCCAGTGCTAAGTTACTTGCACAAGTCACCTGCAAAGTACATGTCTCAACGTAACATGTCTCAACGCAACATATCTCAACGCATGTTGCTATGGGACTGCTGATGACACTTCTCGGTGTACTATTACCCCGTGACACCTCTCTATGGGAATGGCAAGCACACGCATCGATGCCTTGCAACGGCCCGCAACAACTCAACATGTGACACTACAACACAATAAGGTGGCAACACGACACAACAACACAACAGCAACACAATCACAAGGCTGGGCTGGGCTGGGCGGGGCGGGGCGGGGCGGGGCGGGGCGGGGCGGGGCGGGGCGGGGCGGGGCGGGGCGGGGCGGGGCGGGGCGGGGCGGGGCGGGGCGGGGCGGGGCGGGGCGGGGCGGGGCGGGGCGGGGCGGGGCGGGGCGGGGCGGGGCGGGGCGGGGCGGGGCGGGGCGGGGCGGGGCGGGGCGGGGCGGGGCGGGGCGGGGCGGGGCGGGGCGGGGCGGGGCGGGGCGGGGCGGGGCGGGGCGGGGCGGGGCGGGGCGGGGCGGGGCGGGGCGGGGCGGGGCGGGGCGGGGCGGGGCGGGGCGGGGCGGGGCGGGGCGGGGCGGGGCGGGGCGGGGCGGGGCGGGGCGGGGCGGGGCGGGGCGGGGCGGGGCGGGGCGGGGCGGGGCGGGGCGGGGCGGGGCGGGGCGGGGCGGGGCGGGGCGGGGCG
The DNA here is from genome assembly GCA_030144725.1 of Haematococcus lacustris. Lineage (NCBI taxonomy): Eukaryota > Viridiplantae > Chlorophyta > Chlorophyceae > Chlamydomonadales > Haematococcaceae > Haematococcus > Haematococcus lacustris. The sequence continues at coordinate 3,608,875 of JASKMD010000020.1, read as the reverse complement.
GGGCGGGGCGGGGCGGGGCGGGGCGGGGCGGGGCGGGGCGGGGCGGGGCGGGGCGGGGCGGGGCGGGGCGGGGCGGGGCGGGCTGCACGCTTCTTGCTGCAACTCTTTGCTGCACCTCCCCACTAGAGCCCCCCATCATGGCTGCTGCTTTCTTGTTCATGCCTTACTGCCCCTGCCCCATCACACCATGGTCTTGGCTCCACCCTGACAACACAACACATTGACACAACTACACAACACAACAACCGTTGGCAACAACAACGGTGGGGAGGGCAGGGGAAAGTGGGCAGAGTGGCGCTCATGAAGGTGGTGGTGGTGGAATATGAGAGGGAAGGGGCGAGAGGGCAAGGGGCAGGAGTGTAACCGTCAGACCTGTAGCAGGCAAGGGGTGTGCTTGCGATTGCTGCCCCATGGCACCAAACTCCTGGTTGCTGAAGCCATGCTGCATTTGCCACACAACAGCTGACTTCATATGGCAGTGAGGAGAGGGGTGGGGAGGGTGCCGCTCATGGCTGCCACTCCTGGCTGCCGCAACTCCCAGCTGCTCCAGGCTGCGCCTCCTTGCTGCGCCTCTTGGTTGCCACCCTTGGCTGCTTGCTGGCCCCTGGCTGCTGCTCATAGCTGCTCCTCCTTGCGGGACTCACAAACGTTCAGCTGAACCTGCAGCGCGGCTTCGTCGCCTTTTGGAGTCGGGCGTTGTGCCGCTGCTAGCTCCTTCGCTGCGGCATCAAGTCCAGCAGCTCCTGTCGCAGTTGTTGTTGTTGCGCAACTGTTCACCCGGTGGTGAGCTGGGCGATGTCTTGACGAAGGGAGTTGCGCAAGTCACTGTCTTTCACCTCTTCCTCACCTTATTTTGCTGAGAGGATTGTAGCCGGCTGTGACCCGCATTAAGTCAGTAGACAAAGTCTCCAACCTCGTTGTTGCCTCGGTGAAGCGCTCCCTCATCAACGGGAGTGCTCTAGTGACTCTAGTTGAGCCACACAAGCACGCACCTTTAGAACTGCCACCTGCTCGACTTGCAGCTTGGCTCATAGGTTCACCATGTCCATTTACAACTGACCCATTGTTGGCTCGGGGGCTGCAACTGCACCAATTGTTGCTGTTAAGTGGGAGTGATGGTGAGGTGACACCAAAGGGGGCAAGCGTGCTGTGATAACACCGCTTGCTGTTCCGCCGATTGGTCCCACGCTAGTGGTAAAACCATCGTCTGTTGGTTACTGAGTGAGAGCAAAGACAAAATTGTCTTGAGTTTCCGCTCCCAACTCTAGCTTAAGAAACCATGTGGAAAGGACGCGTGCATCACCGCATGCGGCACCACTGCATGTACTTGCTCTTGCAATTGTTGCAGGCAAACAGTGACCTGTGGGTCGGTGGTTTGCAGAGCTTCCATAGCAACAACTGCGTGATCCACCCCACTGCATTCTAGGCATGGGCGAGACTTGGATGAGCTGCTTCCCGTCTTAAGTGCTTGGCTTTTCCCCGCCAAGCCATCCCCGACTTTCTATGTGGCGCCCAACTATGAAGGCACGCAGAGCAAGTACTTGTTTGTGGGGTTCAATGGAATGAGGCAATCCCGTAGGGATCCCATTGAACCCCACAAACAAACACTTGTTGTACATGCCTTCATAGATGGGCGCCACAAGAAAAGCCGGGAATGGCTTGGCGCTGAAAAGCCAAACACTTCAGATAGGAAGCAACTCGTCCGAGTCCCGCCCACGCCCAAGATGCCTGTGGGTGGATGAAGCAACAGTTGTTATGGGAGCTCTTCAAACCACCGACCACAGGTCAGATATTGCCTGCAAAAACTGCGAGAGCTAGTGCATGTTGTGGTACCAAGAAATGTAAAGAAGCGCAAGCAAGTGTTGTGTAACGTGTTGAAAGGCACACCACACACGCCCATCCGTGCACAATTAGCGATTTGAAGGGGGTATTTCAGTGTATGATTTGCCTCAAAATCAGAATGTCGTTCCATAGCCACCAACATCGTGAGAAACTTCGAAGTAGTTCAATCACTTCGAGCACTGAAGCATGTTGCTGCTTCCATCAGAGCCTCATCATCCTCACTATCACTCTCGCCCTCACCGCTATCAGAGTTGCTGCTGGCTGAGCTACTGGCACTGGTGCTGTCGCTTCCATCAGTCTCCACCGTGGCAGCAGCCCTCGAAGCTTGTGTGACGATGTTGCCCTCATCACTATCAGAAAGAGGTTGCGGGCCCCTGCCTCTGCCACTACCCCTGCCCCTGCCCCTGCCCTTGCCGCGGCCCCCTCCCCTGCTCCTGCCCATGCCCATGCCCTCCCCACGCCCCGTGCACCTCTCGCCCTCCTCAGCCTGTACCCTTTCTAGGTGCATGGCGGTGTGCATGCCAGCCTCCACAACTGCTGAGCTGTGGTCCACCGTCCCCCACCCCTCTCCCTCCTCTCGATCCGCAACATCTATGGGCTGAAGGACCGAGGTCAGTAAGCTCTGTTTCAGCTTTGGCGCCATCTACCATCCAGTTATGGTCAATTTGAGGGTGCTGATACAAATTTGGTGACAGCCGCATGCTCAAGCAATTGGTGACAATTTGATTTGGTGAAATCACCAACAAGGCGTATCACTACGGTAAGTAACCAACATCCGACACTAAAGTTGTCTAATTGGTTTAAGCATGAAGCTCTAACCAGTTGGCTGATCCTAAAGTATGCATACGCACGTGTCCTTTCCACCTTGTTTCAACAGTTGGAATTGGGGGCGGAAGCTCAAGACAATGTTGTCTCAACCCTTACCCGGTCACCAACAGCCGGTGGTCTCACCACTAGCATCCATGAAGGCACGCAAAGCGCCCATATATGAAGGCACGCAAAGCAAGCACTTGTGGGCCGAATGAATTGCCTCAAGTGCGGGAGTGCGGATGGAAGTGGTACCCTTTTGTGGGTTTACTAAGCACGCCCTTTGGGTTGGTGCAAAGTAGGTGAAGGTGCTAGTAGTTGGGTGTCACTGGCATTTGCAGACTTGTTTACAGCTCATTTGGGAGGCCATAATAGGGGGTGAGAGCTGTTTAAAATCCAACCAACCCAATTACATCAGATAATAGCCAAACATGTGCGTGTTAAGCCGCGAGACAAGTTATACGGCCGACGAAGGGGAGCCTAGGCCTCTCAACGTGGGTCGGGAACTAAATGTCACAAAGTGGAGAACCAAGTGGGCATACTTGCCCGCGGAAGAAGCGAAGTTGTGCTAAGGCGCTCCTTCCTCACGGCTTAACGTCTGTAGCTACTTCACGGGGTTGTTTTCTCGTTGCCTTAGCACCGAGTCCCCGGTCGCTCTACGACCCGCGGTGGTCTTTCATGCATTTCGTGTATACAAATGTTAGGCCTTTGCCGAGCCAAGCACTCTGTTACACGTTGTGCATGTGGCAAAGTACTACACTACAAAGGCCAGTTTACACATACAACAACGGCTCGTGCCGCAGCCCGTGCAATGGGTGCATTGCGCAGGCATGGTGAGAGGTGCGGCGCGGGCTGCGCAATAACCCACTATGACGCCACCGCCAAATTCAGGGTCACCGCCAAACAACTCAACAACGACAATGAATTTCACTTTGGCCCTAGTTTTCTAAGCCAACTAGCCATCTAGCCCATATGTCTGTGAGTAGAGGGAAGGTGGGCGAGGGAGAGTAAGGGTTGGGTTACTCAGCGATCCCTTTCCTCTTCCCAGGCAAATCACAGTTCGTTATATACCCGTGATTGTCGGCAATGTGGAAGCTCCGAGTTCACACGCGGCGGGCCTCACGACTTCGCGTAGCATACCACACTGGAAAAGTGCACGCCTTGACCCTAAGTGCGAGCGACTTCCTCATTCTCATTGCGATGTCGCCTACTGCTCCACCTTCGGGCTTCACCGTGCAAACTCAGTCACTGCGAGCTATGACTTGCACGACTTGCACTCGAGGGATCGCGCGCAGTGCCTCGACCAGCGATATTCACGTCCAGAAACGGTTCCGGTCAAGTCTCGGGTTGCACAAACGTCTTGGTTGCACCTCGACGTGTAACTCCTGGAACAACCGTGGGGGAGAGTGGGTCCATGTTTGAATGGTGAACACATGTTCTATTTGGGTAGCAAGACCCTAATGCAAGGACATGAAATTCCCTGTATCGATGCATTGGGATTAGTCACGTGCTATCCGTGGGATGTGCATGCGGGTATGTTATGCGTGTGTTCACCCCCCATGCATCGTTGTGTCAAGTAGGGGTGACGGTACGATGATCATCCCCCTACACCCAGGCCATCTAGGCCAGTCGCAGCCCTGCCATTAAGGCGTCATAAGCACACATCCAGCTGCAAAACAAAAACAGGCTATCTACACTATCGAAACTACACTATTGAACAACTATCGACACTCATTTCCCGCAACTATCGACCCAGCCTCAACCGTTGTTTTTCCCGTAACAGCTTGGCCTCCGACATTATCATATATACAAGAAAATAAGGGGGCAATGTCACGGAATGGCCTGCGATTCTCCGTGCAACCTCTCCTAACTTTTTCACCGCATAGTACATCGAGGAAATCGAGCGCGACTCACTGTGCGGCAAGATCGAAAGTCGATATGAAATTTGGAGGCCTTAAAAATAGAGATGAGTTGTGGGTCTGGTAATATGACAGCCAGCGCGTCCACTCGCGCTGATTCATTTTAAATGGTCTGGCCGACCCGTCAACCGACAGCCTAGTCAAACAAACACCCGGCTGCTCTCGCACAATCCGTGCTTTGCAATGCCAAAGGGGTATGCTATGCAATGCTAATGACCGTGCGGCACAGGTATCCAGCGACAGACAGGACAGGCAAGATATCACTGTCAGACGACGACTATGCACGGATGCCGAGCTTGCGGGACCCGCAACCGGTGGTATCTCAGCTCACGGATCGGCAGTGCAGACGGGTCTCCTGTCCCGTTTCCTAAGCCCAACCCACAGCCTTAAAGCGCCAGCAGCCATCCGGCAACGGGCAGCAGCGGGCAGGGTGTTGGGCAGCAGCAGGCAGGGTGTATGGCAGCAGCAGGCAGGGTGTATGGCAGCAGCAGGCAGGGTGTGGGGCAGCGGCGGGCAGGTGGTGGGGCAGCAGCGGGCCGGTGGTAGTGCAGCTGCGAGCAGGGTGGGGTGCAGCAGGTGGCGAGTGTGGGGAAGCAATGGGCAGGGTGTGGGGCAGCAGCGGGCAGGGTGTGGGGCACAGTAGCGGGCAGGACGTGGGGCAGTAGAATGCAGGGTATGGGGCAGTAGCGGGCAGTGTGTGTGGCAGCAGCAGGCAGGGTGCATGGCAACAGCGTGCAGGGTGTAGGGCAGCAGCGGGCAGCAATAACCCTGCTGCCACAAATATTACTACTGCCCCACACCCTTCCCGCTACTGCCCCACACCCCGCCCTTTAGCCCTCTCCGCATTAGTCAAGTGTTGTTCCCTCTGCATGGCCAAGTGTTGTCCCTCCCACCCAACCACCTGGCCCATCCCCAGCACCCCTCCCCCAATTACCTACAGCCTAGGCGCCAGGGGAGCCAGCAGGACGGGGCAGAGGCAAGCTCAGGGGTAGGGGCAGGCCAAGGGGCAGAGGTAGAGTGGAAGGGTGCATTACGTTGCTCAGGTGCATTATGTCAGTCCCTGCCAATTCCACCTGCTGCAAGCCCGATGGCAGCCTCCCCTGCAGCCAACCCCGTCCATCCGCCTCCTCCATGCTACCCCTGCCATAACCGCCTAGCTCCCCCCCAACCCATCCAGTCCTCCCTCACCCCCCCCAGCCCCGTGTTCTCACACGGACAAGTCTATGTGGACAAGTCTATGTGGATATGTCCCGTGTGAGTCAGGCGTCCGGTCTTAGCATCATGGTTGCGCACCCACGCCCAGTACGTGCCGCACCCGATGGGGCAGTACACCGAAGTGTTCGATGCCTTGCCTGCTACCGACACTGACGAGAACTGGTAGAATCACATGTCATGCACCACGACCGCATCGGCACAACCAGCGACACTGTGACTATACATTGTGGTCGTCATCACAGTCCCTCAATGGCTCCTATTGGCATGATGGCATTACAACATATTGGCACGACATGGACTTTGCTTTACTACTGCTTTGCTGTTGATGCTGATGAACATGTTGCGTTGGACCTTCGACAAGTTGTAGCTTAACGGCTTCCCAGCCTCCCATGGGAGCCATGTTTTTATGTCCGTCCGCTGTCGGACGGGCCTACTGTACTAGTACTATACATTAGGCTAGGTATGGTGCAAGGGTCGAGCACCTGCCTATCAACATTGCATTACATGGAGTTATAAACGCGAATGCAACCCAATGGTATCATGGCAGCAAATGTTTGCAGCTTTTCAATTGACCCCCACTGTGCTCCTGACAGGTCCCGGACCTTGCCATGGAGCTCGGAGGCGAGCTGGGTACTGCTGCTCTCCTGGCCCTACCAACCGGCATCGGCCTGCCTCCCCCTGGCCCCTCTGGCCCTGCCACCGCCCCCTCCTCCCCCCAAGCCCGCCAGGCCTGGCCCGGTCTCGAACCCCAGCCTTGTGCTGCAGCTCCCTGGGACTTACGCAGTGCCAGGACCACATGGCCCAGCCTCACGGGGTCCACCGTAGACCCGGCCTGGCTCCTGCCCCTGCCAGCCAGCAGCCCCCTGCCAGCGCCACCCCTGCACCCAGCTGACCCAGCCAGTGTGCAGCCCAATCATGGGGCAGCTCACCGGCACTTCAGCAGCAGGCGAGGCACCCGGGAGGCTGTGGCAGGACTGGCTCAGGGGGGAGTGCGCCAGGCTGTGCAAGGGGTGGTGGGTGGGGGCTCCCAACATGGCGACAGCAGCCGTGATGGTTGGGTTCAGGGTGGGCAGCAAGTCAGGGGTGGAGCAGGGAGGGTGGGTGAGCAAGAGGGGCAGGGGCATGGAGGTGAAGGTTTGCAAGGCTGGGGTGCACTTGTTGCTGGCAGCCGGGCTGGTGTTGGAGCGGGATGGGGTGATGGTGGGCGGGGTGTGGCTTCCCAGGGTGGGGATCACAGTAGAGCTGGGGCTGAGGCGCTGCTGGCCAGTGACCCCCTGGTGCGCCTGGTGCTGCACTATGGGTGAGTGGGACCAGTGCGGACATGGCTTTGAGCAAAGGTGCTGATGGGGGTGTACTCCATGTGTGCGTAATGTGCGGGCGGGCGGGCGGGCGGGTGGGTGGGGGTTGGGGGTGGGGGGGTGGGGGGTGGGGCGGGGAGGGGGGGGGGTACGAGGGTGGGGTGGGTGGTGGGAGGGTGGGGGGGCAAGCAATGTTACTGATCAGCCGCGGCTCTGGACCGACAGCCTTACCGCCCTGACCTGTATGCAGGCAGTGGCTGCAGCGGCTGCGTACGCGGCTGTCGCCCTCCCTCCAGCAGCTGCCCCCAGGCACGTTGGACCAGCAGCAGGGCGGTACCTTCCCACAGCGCTGTGTGCCACGCCAACCACCCCTTTGGCTCAAGGGCTGGCCACCCTTGGCTTCCCTGCCCTGGGCCAGCCAGGCACCTCCTCCAGGCCTCTCGTCACTGCCTGCAGCCACCCAGCCCACCCCTTGTGCGGTCAGCCGTCCTGCCGTTGGTGAGGTGCGCCCTGCTGTGACCCTCCTGTGGTGTTCATCACTGTTCATCGTCACTCTCCTCTCACTCTCACACCTAGTTAGCTAGCTCCCCTCCTAAGCCTCACCAGCCACAAGGTGTCATCACCAGCCATCAGGTGCATGACAGGTCTGGGAGAGTTTGCTGGTGGCTTCACCCACACACTGGCATAGACTCCCCAAAGTGATGGGCTTAGGACATTACACCGCCAGCTTGTCCCTCAGCTGGGGTCCTGGCCTGGGGCCTTAATAACCAATTAAAGCAATGAGAATAATGATAATCTAACCGCGCTGATGCAGCCAGTACAAACATGATCTACTGAGTCTCGCAGATCATCAAAAGGAGTGCGGTAACAGTAAGAAATACCAATGCCAAGCTGCAGCTGCGCTAGCTGTGTGCCGTGCCCTAGTGTGTGCCAGGTGCGTGTGCGCCTGATCAGCCTTGCGCCCCTCTCCCGCTCTGCGGCTGCGTGCTTCTGTGTGGTGCGCTGCGGGCCGCACTGGGCGCGCAGCATGGATCTGGCCGCGGGGGCAGCGGAGGCAGGTGTGCGCCAGTGTTTTGTTTTCCATTTGGCCTCTTCCCAATTTCATGGCTCAAAGTGTCATGGCTCAAATTAGGACAAAGTGGCATGCTCACAGCGCGACCCTAGTGGGTCCCATAGCGCCCATGAACAAGCCCTGGTGGGCGCGTGACAGAGCCAGGGTTAGCATGGCTACCTGGACCCAGTGAAGGGCTAGGGCCGGGTGGTGCTCACCAGACCGCCTGTGTGCACTGTCAGGCTGGTTCACGCTCAGGCCTGCCCAGGCAGTGCCAGTCATCCGTCATCACCATTGCCGTCGTTTCTGTCACCGCAGTCCCCGTTGCCACCGCATACCCCACGCCTCTTGGCGTTGCTGCACTGCACACTCATACAATGTGCATACACCCAATGTGTCATCCTGCCCGCTTGGTTTGGGCACAAGCAGTGCTAGTGCTGTGTGTAGGTGCGGGGCCGGGCGGAGCGGCAGGCTCTAACCTGGGGTGGGAGGTGCGGCTGCCGCTGTACGACCCAGCCACACTCATAACACTTGGCGTTTTTGAGGTCCCTGCCCCCACGGTGAGCCCCAGCAGGCAGCTCCCATTCCCTGGTTACTCTCACTCTTTGCTCCTGCTTGTCGGTAGAGCATTGGGTAGAGCTCCAGCTAGGGAGGACTCCCTGCACCCCTCCTGCCCCTGTGGTGTACTTAGTTAGTGGTCCTTGCTTGGGGTAGTTTGGGGTAGTTGCTTAGGGTAGTTTGGGGTAGTTGCTTGGGGTAGCTTGGGGTAGTTGCTTGGGGTAGCTTGGGGTAGTTGCTTGGGGTAGCTTGGGGTAGTTGCTTGGGGTAGCTTGGGGGCAGTCCGTCCACCAGAGCCCATGTGGCCTAATGGAGTGAGTCCCATCTGGCAGCGGGAGGTAGCTTGTACAAGGGGTTTAGGGTTAGGGTGAAGTGAGGGGGTTAGGGTTAGCATCGCCCAGCATGAACCCATCATTGCTGACTTGGCAGTGGAAGAAAATGCGAGGTAGCGTGTGTGGCTGGAGGTGTGAGGCACCACGTGTGAGGGAGTGTGACTTGGCAGGGAGTGTGAGGCAGCACTAGCACTGAGTGAGGCAGAAACATTTGGTAGAGCCTTTGCTGCGTTGTTCTGGTCGAGTGCTCTCCTTTTGAGAAGGACTGTGCCGCTTGTAGCCAGCTTCCCCCTGAACCCTAACCCACACCCTGATCCAGTCCTGCAGCCTTTGCACGCCTCACGCCCCTTCCTGCTTTTCAACCACCCTACCCTGGCACCTTCCTCCTGCCTGACCTCCCCTGCTGATGCTCCAAGCTTTCAGCCTCTATGCTCACCATGAATCCAGCCCATGCTGCAGCTACAGCTACGCACACACACTCCACTGCACCTGCCGCACCAACGCCCTCCCTGCACTGCCTCACCCACTCCTCAGTTCGCCTCCATATGGCCAAATCGCCCCGCAACCTACTATGCCAGCTACCTCCTGACCCTGGCTCAAACTTCAGGTCGCCTCCCTCATGGGCAAGGCCGTGGAGCCTGTGTTGGTGGGCCGCACACGCGCCCGACTGTCCACCCTGCACTGCACCAGCACCGCCTGGCAGCCGCTCCGCGTCAGAGCGCTGGCAACCCAGGGCCAGGAGGCAGGCGAGGTCCGGGCTCCTGCCCCGCCCGCCAGCAGCCCTGCTCAGGCCCATGACCCAGGTCAGCCTGTGCTGAGGAGGGCATCAGCCCCTGCAGCGCCTCAGGGTGAAGAGGGGACTAACAGCCGGTGGGGCGGCTACCAGGGGGACGAGCGGCGGCATGCAGGCCACCAGCCCCTAGTACTCCTGGAGGCTCAGGTGGGAGGCCTGGGGTGAGGTTGCTGGGTGGTGGTTGGGTAGTGGTTGCGTGGTTGGTCTTGGGGTTTGGGTTGGGTTTGGGTTTGGGTTTGGGTTGGGTCTGATCTTGGTGTTAGGCATTCGATCACTCTGTGCTGGGATTGGGGTGCGTTCACCTCGCAACTGGGCAAGCTTTTGCTCTGCCAGTGGTGAGTCGGGGAACGGGCCTTACACCCACGTCTAGTGTAAGCAGCTGGCAGCAGCAGGCAGCAGCAGGCAGGGTAGGCTCTGTAGGACTGCACAGCTACACGCTGGAATGACTCGTGCCACCGTCCCATGCCATGCACCCATGCTGTTGAAAACCCAGGTGGAGACTACCTGCTCAGGCACTGCCCCGTCACATCAGCTCCTGCCAGTGCTGCAGTGCCTAGCTGCCTGGCCTTGGTGTCCAGCCTGCTGTACCCAGCCTGCTGTGCCCAGTCACTGGCTGCCAGTGCTGCCCTACCTAGCTGCCTGCGCTGATGTCCACCGCCTGATGGCCCAGACCACCGCCTTACGCCCCAGACCACCGCCTGACGGCCCAGCCCAGCTGAGGGCCCAGCCTGCTGCACCCTGCACGCAGGTGTGTGTGCTGTACCCCGGCCTGAGCCACAGCTGGTGGCGGGGCGGACTGGAGCTGCTGCAGGCCTACCTCGCAGCGGAGATGCCTGACCCCTGCTACCATTTGCAGGTGATGGGTGGCTGTGGGTGGGCTATGGGCCTCAGGGCATGGAGTAATGGGATGATGGGGTGGTAGGTAATGGGTTATGGGGTGGGCCCTGGGTTTTGGCTGGTGCAAGCTAGGGGTCAAGTGGGTTGTTTTAATGCAGGGCTGGGCTGCACGCTGGTATGAGGTAGCCGTGCAGCAAGAGGCTGAGCTGCTGGCTTGCCTGCTTGGCTGCATCGCTGCATGGCTGGTGGCTTGCCTGGTGGGTGCCCGGCTGGGCCCCTCCCTCCCAGCCATGACCTGGAGCTGCTTGATCAGGACAAGTACCCAGGCAGTTCCCTCATTCTGGCCACTCCTTTGTGAGAAGATCTCTGGCACAGACTCGGGCACGTAGGCACCCTAGTAGAGGCATAACCTCCACTTCACCTCCCTGCACTGCACCTGACTACAGATGGACGACTCCGACACACTGAAGCTGTTGAGCAAGGAGAGCAATGCTCTGGTGGAGAGGTGGGCAAGGCGTCCAGGCGGTGTATGTCAGCTCCATTTATTCAGGATTAGTAGCCGCGCAAGCAGCGCAAGCAGCAGCAGCAGCAGCGGCAGCAGCAGCGGCAGCAGCAGCGGCAGCAGCAGCGGCAGCAGCAGCGGCAGCAGCAGCGGCAGCAGCAGCGGCAGCAGCAGCGGCAGCAGCAGCGGCAGCAGCAGCGGCAGCAGCAGTGGCAGCAGCATGAAATGTATAGGTGTCACTGCTCTGTGTGAGGCGCTGCAGGACACCCTTAGGCAGGGTCGCCATCATCACCAGCACCCTCCACCCATCACATCACTCTCCTGTTCATCTCCCACATCTTCTTTTTCCTGACTCTGTTGCTCAGGTGGCTGGCCACTGTGCAGCCGCCCCTCCCCCCGGCCGTGTGCCAAGCCATGATGCAGGACGGGCGCATGGAGCTGTCCCTGCCTCGCGCTCAAACTAACTTTAGGTGGGAGTGGACACAGACTAGAGCAGCAGCACCCACCCTGGCCTGGTACACAGACCAGCACCTAAGTGTGGCAGTGCAGCAGCTGGTTCACTACCACACCTTACCCCTGCTCCTCCGCCTCTCTGTCCCTCACCCCCTGCTCTATGCACCTTTTGGCCACTGCCACCTGGTTCGGCTGTACACAGACAAGCAACTAAGCTGGGTCACACAGGGTCAGGTCACACAGGGTCAGGTCACACAGGGTCACACTGGGTCACACTGGGGTCACACAACTGCTGTGCTACCAGGGCTGTTACTCACATGGCCCTGAACATCTTTCCTTGCTTGTGCTGACAGGCAGGGCTAGGTAGCGTCCCCAACTTAGGTGTCTGCCTGTGTACTATGGCGTAGTCCAATGCTGAGCTGCTGCCCACAGCCTTCCAACAGCTGCCCCACCTTGTCTGTGTGGCCAAGTGACTCACAGCCTCACATGCTCATGCTGTGCTCACTTTGTGTGGCCAGCACGCCATGCAGCTACACCCTGGCGGTGTGACCTGCCACCACCACCTACTTGTGCGGTACGCCTTGCTTGCGGGCACCACCTGCTGCCCCAGGCGGGCCAAGGACGCGCTCCACATGTTTGTCAACCTGCGCTCCTGGTTCGAAAGTGTCTGCAGCTGGCAGGACCGGCGCAAGTCAGTGGAGGTGAGCAAGCGCCACGCCTCGACAACCAGCGTGCTGGAGGGGCTGAGCAGTTCAGGGGGCCTCCTGGTGGGAGGGTAAGCAACCAGTGTCTGGCTCCGCCCCTATGCTCCCATCCTACCTCCTTAAACTCCCTACACTCCCTCCTTACTTTGTATCGCATGCCACTCGTCAAGGGCTGACTACTAAAGGGCGTGCAGCCTGGCCCCCACTACCACCCCTTCTGGCGCTCTGTCAGCTGGTACCTGCCACCTGGCATAGTCTTCCTTCCCTCCTACCTAGGTTGCCATGCCATGCGGCGCATGTCCCCTCCAGCAGACTCTAGGCAGCAGTTAGGCAGCTTGCAGCTGCTGCGTGGCCTGCACCAAGGCCAGTGTCATACCAGGACCTTAGCCACCCCATGCACCACAATTACCCAATGCCAGCTCCTGGACTACAGTTGTCCTTAACTGCCAGCTCCGCCTTCACCATGGCCTGCAGCGGGCAGTTGGCAAGTCAGGCCAGCATGTGAAGCACACAGGCAGGCAGGCCACAGGCAGGCCACAGGCAGGCCACAGGCAGGCCACAGGCAGGCCACAGGCAGGCCACAGGCAGGCCACAGGCAGGCCACAGGCAGGCCACAGGCAGGCCACAGGCAGGCCACAGGCAGGCCACAGGCAGGCCACAGGCAGGCCACAGGCAGGCCACAGGCAGGCCACAGGCAGGCCACAGGCAGGCCACAGGCAGGCCACAGGCAGGCCACAGGCAGGCCACAGGCAGGCCACAGGCAGGCCACAGGCAGGCCACAGGCAGGCCACAGGCAGGCCACAGGCAGGCCACAGGCAGGCCACAGGCAGGCCACAGGCAGGCCACAGGCAGGCCACAGGCAGGCCACAGGCAGGCCACAGGCAGGCCACAGGCAGGCCACAGGCAGGCCACAGGCAGGCCACAGGCAGGCCACAGGCAGGCCACAGGCAGGCCACAGGCAGGCCACAGGCAGGCCACAGGCAGGCCACAGGCAGGCCACAGGCAGGCCACAGGCAGGCCACAGGCAGGCCACAGGCAGGCCACAGGCAGGCCACAGGCAGGCCACAGGCAGGCCACAGGCAGGCCACAGGCAGGCCACAGGCAGGCCACAGGCAGGCCACAGGCAGGCCACAGGCAGGCCACAGGCAGGCCACAGGCAGGCCACAGGCAGGCCACAGGCAGGCCACAGGCAGGCCACAGGCAGGCCACAGGCAGGCCACAGGCAGGCCACAGGCAGGCCACAGGCAGGCCACAGGCAGGCCACAGGCAGGCCACAGGCAGGCCACAGGCAGGCCACAGGCAGGCCACAGGCAGGCCACAGGCAGGCCACAGGCAGGCCACAGGCAGGCCACAGGCAGGCCACAGGCAGGCCACAGGCAGGCCACAGGCAGGCCACAGGCAGGCCACAGGCAGGCCACAGGCAGGCCACAGGCAGGCCACAGGCAGGCCACAGGCAGGCCACAGGCAGGCCACAGGCAGGCCACAGGCAGGCCACAGGCAGGCCACAGGCAGGCCACAGGCAGGCCACAGGCATGCAGGCACACAGGCATGCAGCCCAGCCTGTCCCACCCGTCCCTGCACTGCTGCCCACCCTTAGGGTTTGTCCTGCTTGGCCCCTGTAGGTTGCCTTCTGCATCCTGCTCCTTGGCTACTGCCCCGCCCTCGCCTTCAAGCTGCTGCTGTGGCTGCTGGTGCTGGCCTCTGCGCGCCAGTACGTGGCGCGCCACGGTGACCCACGCAGCCTGATCCACTCAGCGCGGTTGAGATCCCGGCACGCTGCGAGGGAAGCCCAGGTCAGCCTGCCTGAGGACGAGGACGACGATGCGGAGGGCGGGTGGGTGTTTGATAGGCGGGCTTCTGGGCCCCAGGTGGATAGGACCTATAGGGCCAGGGGCTGTGCTGCCGGTGTGTTGCTGTCGCTGCTGTTGCTGTATCTGCTGTTGTTGTCTGTTGTTGTCAGGGCTGCTGTCAGTGTCAGCTGTGCTGCCAGCCTCACCACACCACATCAGTCTGTGACTGCATCTTGCTTGAAAGTTACACATGGTAGCTGTGTGATCGTGTGAGGCTCCTTCCTCCAATGCAGGTTCTGGGGAGGGTGAAGCTCATCACTTCTCCCACTGCTGTCCCAGCCCCTGCCCCTCAACCCCTGACCCTTCAGAAGTCTCCTTCAACAGCAATGCATGTCTGGACTGTTGCAATGCAGAAACACGATTGCCATGCTGCGACAGCGTTATGAACGGCTGAAGGAACTAGCACTGACGGCACAAAACCTGTTTGACGCCGTGGCTTCATTACTGGAAAGACTGCAGGTGAGGCGGGACCAGCGCCCCTACACATGCAGGCTCCTCGTGTTGGGCTGTGGGGCTGAGGGTCATCTTCCTCTACTACTACACACCTTCATCCATGGGGCACCCTTGACAGCTGTAAATCCCATCCCTGGTGGCACGCTGGCCGTGAGCGCACCACCACCACCACCACCACCACCACCACCACTGACTGGTGCTTGCATGCAGGCGCTGCTGACCTGGGAGGTGTGTCGCAGTAGCCCGTGGTACCGCTGCAACAGGCGCTGACGGTGGTGGTGATGCTTTTGAGTGAATGTCGGGGTCCTGCTGTCGGGCGGGCTCAGGCACCACAGAGCGTGTGCTGTTGACTGTTGGCCCATGGGCAGTCTGTCTGATGTGCCAAAGCTGCTCAAGGGGCTGCACCCAGCTGTGCGTTACGATGTTGTCCTGTTGCACGACCCTCGTATGGGTGATTGGAAGTGGGGTGGGCTGCTTGTGTATTGCTACTCGTGGTGTTGTGGTGGGCCGCATTCCAGGACAAGGCAGCTTCTCTGGTGTTCGTGGTGTTGTGCTTGGTGGCCATGCTCCTGCTCCAGCTGCTAGGTCTCGCGACCGTGATCGCTGCTGCGTTGATGTGGCAGATACGGTGCGGCCATTGACATGTCCCTGCGCACCTCATGCTGCAAACAGCGTCCATGTCTGCGCTGTTTCGTTACACTTGGGCGTACAATGGTGCAGAGCATAGCATCCATCTCATGACACACATGCACTGCTTGTCATGAACAGTGTTTCTCCTCTCTCGGTCTTTCTCTCTGCCAGTGCTCGTGCAAGCCAGCATACTGCCGCGGCGTTGTGACAGCCAGGGTGTATTTCAACCCGTTGCTGTGCATTGCATGGGGCAGGAAGGATTTGGCCGTTGTCATGTTGCCTGCAGGCCACCGTTCCTTCGAGATCCTATTCCCCCTCCCCCGCTCTCCTTCTTTAACCGACTTCCTTGCCAAAGCGACAATGTTTAATAGTCTCCTTCAAGTGGCGACTGATTTTGGTGTTGAAAATGGATGTAAGGGCTACGCTGGCTTCCTGACTGAACCTTCTCATCAGTCTCGAGCACAAGACTTTGGATCGGACATGCACCCAAGTAGTCGGATCTGCCATGGCATGGCGAAGCAGTGGAAGTGGCTGCGCTGCAGGACAGTGATGCGCGCAATGGATCGAAAGGAGCGGAAGCGCACCGCCAAGCAAAAGTAGGGCCCGACAAAGAAATTGATAAGTGCGTGTCCCTAGCCGACTGCGAGCTGCATGAGTTACATGCTGTGTAATAACCCGTCGCTCCTGTTGGTTCCATCGCAACGTCTCGCTCGCCTCAAGGAAAGCAACGACAGGCTCGGAGGGATGGATGGAAGACGCAGCGGCGCCAGGTACGGGGCCGCCCCCGCCTTGTGTGTCCCCGCCTTGTGTGTTCCCGCATTGTGCCTTATCCTAAATCAAGCTGTCGAAGTGCTTATTGTGCTTCGGAGCTCTGCGCCCCCCGGGACCGTGATGAACTGCAGCGAAGCACAATAAGCACTTCGACAGCTTGATTTAGGATAAGGCACAATGCGGGAAGCTGCAAGAAGACACAAGATAAGGCACAATGCGTGAAGCTGCAAGAAGACAAAGCGCAAGATTCTGGCGCACCTCAAGCAGCGGGCTGAGACACACTCCCCCGTCATCGCCTCGCTTTTTGTTCTGCTGATCTTCCAAACATGCCTGGTGGGCTACCCCACCCCGGGCTACCCCAGCGCCCCTGTTCCTCCAGCCGCCCCTGTTCCTCCAGCGCCCCTGTTCCCCAAGCCCCTGATGCAGCCCCCCTTCCCCCCCCTCCCCCAGCGTGCCCCTGCCCAGCCTACCAATGTTGAGTGGGACTGTGGCTCCCACCCAAGGCCCAGCAGCAGCAGCCTGCTGTGGCGTAGTATTGTGTGCCCCATTCTTGAGCTGTTATCAGCTGACAATTAGCGCATGTTTGTCATGCCAACTCAACACTATAGCCCTAGCGGCCAGGTACTAGTTTAGGTGGTATGTAGGGAGCGCAATCTAGCCTAGATCTAGCCTAGATCTAGGCTAGTCAAATCTAGGCTAGATCTAGGCTAGATTGACTAGACTAGACGGGTTTTTTTAAATGGAATGATTTTCACTCCGCCCGCTGCGCTCGCTAGGGACGTCTATCTGCCCGCCTGCAAGGCACCACTGCCCGCTTGCCTGCAGGGCACTATGTAACTATGTGTTCAGAATGCGAGGTCAGAATGCATGGTTGGCTGAGGCATGTCATTGACAGCCTCGTTGTCGCGCAGTGGTAATGCATTGTACTTACATTGTGACGACGACGTAAAGAACTAGAACATGAAGAGAAGAGCAGCCATTGCAAACATGATAGCTGCTGTCTAAAGGAAAGCATCTTGCATGCAAAACAGTTGAGTGTCTAGACTACTACACACTATGAGTTTGGGAAGTGGTGGTGGTTGGAGTGATTGTACTGTGAGGTGGTGGTGGCTGCCTACTCGCCCATGCGCGCGAGGAGCTGGGCCTCATTGCTACGGCGAGCACCCAGCCCAGCATTGGCCTTGATGTAGATGAGCATCTTGGCGCGCTCTAGGGTGAGCCTGGTGCGGGCAGATGTAAACAACCTACCCCAAGCTGACCAATTTCGCTCTGATGCAGCGGAGGTGGCATGCACACCCAAGAGCCTACTGGCTGCAACAGCCAGTAGGGGGAAGCCGCGGAGGCCTGCCTTGCTCCAAAAGGCTCGCCGCATGCTGACTTGCTCCACGACCACCCTGCCAGCTGCGTCTGGTGGCTTGGGGGCAAGCAGAGCTGCGAACCTCTCCAACTCGCTGTCCCCCCAACCACCAAGCTGCAACACATCTACCTCCCGTTGCACTGCTTGTTTCACCTGGCTGTCAGTGAGGTCTAGTCGCAGATGCTTGCTGAGGCGCACCACTGTGGTGATGGCGTCCTCCTTCTCCTGCGGTGACAGCAGCCCAAAGGGGGGCTGGGGAGGTGCGTTAAGTTTGTCCTTGGGCGGGGCAAAGTTCACGCCGTCCAGCACGTAAGCGGCTGGCATGACCGGCCAGTAACCCTTGGCCCGCCGCTCCCGCAGCAAGTCTATCACGCCCAGTGTCCACTGCGGGTTGTCACGCGACACCTCCAGCACCCACTCCTCAGCATCCTGCACAGCACGGGCAGGGCTGAGCATTGCCTGTGTGTGTGGCTGCAGGCAGGGCAGAGCATGCTTGCCAATTGTACATGTTGTGCGCATGCTGGCTGTCCCTGTCACGCATCCCCCTCCTCTCCCCTCCCCTCCCCTCCCAGCTCACGTCGCATCAGGTTGTCAAAAACATCAGAGTTCCTGCTCGCCTTCTTCAGCTCTGGCCACTCCTCGGACTCCACAAGGCCACGCAGAGAGTCATGCAGTTCCAGCACATCCTGAGCCATGAACACGTTGTTGGAGAAGCGAGTGGGGTCGCGTGCTGCTGCTTGAACAAGCCCCACCTAATGGCGGAGCAGTCACCGAGCACAAGGGAGATTTGCGCCACCTCCCCCAACAGTTGGGACACATAAGGTGCCCTGAGCTTGGAAGAAGGCAGGGTGGGCAGGGTAGGCCTCGCTACAGCTGGTACTGCAGTTGTTGCAGCTGGGGCCAGCAGGAAGCCAAGGCGGGTGGGCTCAGCATTGGCAGGGGTGCCGGGGGAGTCTGCCCGGCCCAAGCCACCTGTCAGCCATCCCCGCCCTAGGGCGGCCCTGGCCCTGGCCGCCAGCCACACCTTGCATTGGCGAAGTGCGCAGCAAAGAGAGACCCTGCCCCACGTGCTGCCCATGCTGTTGCTGCTGCCCCAGCCTCGCCCCTTGCTGCTGCAGCTGCTGGCCCTGCCCTTGCCAGGGCATTGGCGTAGGCCGTGGTAGATGCTGCAGTAGCTGCTCAACAGGCACACCATGACTCAGGAGCTCAGCCATGGCTGCTCCATATGTTGTTGTGAGCTGCTGCACCTGGTCAGGTGGGTGCGCCATGCCTGGCTGCTGCACCTGGCCAGGTGGGTGCGCCATGCCTGGCTGCTGCAGCTGGCCAGGTGGGTGCGCCATGCCTGGCTGCTGCACCTGGCCAGGTGGGTGCGCCATGCCTGGCTGCTGCACCTGGCCAGGTGGGTGCGCCATGCCTGGCTGCTGCACCTGGCCTGGCTGCTGCAGCAGCCGCATGGCATGCTGTTGCTGCTGTTGCTGAGCCTACTCGCCCAACTGCCTACTCGCCCAACACCTTACAGACCGCCTTGATTTTGCCCCCAACAACCTCGATGCTGTATTTTTGCGCATACACGCTGCTGGCGTGCGCCTGGCTGATTTCCTCCAACGTCAGAAGTTTCTTGTTGTATCGCGCGGTGAGCTCGGGAGGCTGAGGCGGGAGAGGGCCCCCAGGCTCCATTTGCGATTCAGGCGCTGCTGGGCATGTCCGGGCATGTCCAGGAAACCAACTTTAACCGCCAACCCAGCAAGGCCAGCAAATCAATCTGAGCTGCGCCATAACGTCCATACAGGTGCCTGAAGCAGGTGCGCTACTCAAATGCACAATTCATGCCCATCTAGAGTGACTAGTCTAGTCGAGTCGAGACGTCAACTCAACGAGTCGAGACGAGATGACTAGGCTAGTCGAGTTGCGCTCCTTAGTGGTATGCACTCATGCACCATGTCCATGTACATGGGTGTACTCCATACAGCCCCTTAACACCGAATGGAGCCCTAGCGAGGGACGAGGGGGCTGGCTTCCAACAATAATCCTTAAACCTTGGCCTCATCTTAACCACATTGTTAAACTCAATTTAACTGCTCGGAGTTGGACATCCACCTAGATGATAGAACCTGTGGCAATACTACAGAGCAACAGGAGCAAGCAGCTTTATTCACGTGTTCACAGGGACTACGTGATCATGTCATGCGATCCATCGCGCATGTTCGCCTAAAACGCATTGCAGCGGCAGCTAGTTCGAGTGCAGAAGGCAAGTAACCATGAGCACAGCCCCAGTGTCAACAAAGCCTGTTATTCACGCTGCCAAGGATTTCGTCGAGTTCGGCCAAGGCGTGTCGAAAAACTTTGGCTTTGTTCGACACGTAGCCATCTGCATCACTGCGGGAATAGGGCTGGGTCTCGTTTGGAAGGTGGGTTCGGTGTCGGAGAAGTTGCTGCAAGGCTGCCAGGCTCGTTTCTCTTTGTCGCCGCTAAGAACTATGCGATGGCGAAACACAATGGCAATCAAGCAAAACCTGGGGTATCCGCAGACCTGGCACTGGAACGAGAAGCGCTTCATCGCGCAGTACTACGCAGACCTTGCAAAGAAGGAGGCTAAAGAGGAGGCCGAGCGACAAACGGTCATTAAGGCAAAGTTTGCAGAGCTGGAGCGCGAGCTGTCGTCTTAGGCATCGCAACCTCAGTCATGGCCATAGCAGCCGCAGCCACTGCCCAGGCGCGTGCCTGGATTTTGTGTGAGTCAGGGAGGGGAGGCCTTGCTCTACGAGCTCGGTTCCCCAGCCTTGGCAATGCTGGCAGGCTGTGTCAGGTGAACGACATTAACAGCATATGGGCTTCAAGATGGAGTGTTGTTCGTTTGGGCTGTGCATGGTGTGCTCTAAATCTTTGGAGGTGACGTAACAGTGTGGCTGGTGGTTTGGCTGGCCATCGCACAAGCCTTTGCATGCGAGCCCTGCTACGATTTGGACCTAGTCACCACCCAGCCCGCTGCTTGGCGCATGGCCTCAGCATGCCCAGACACACCTGGCTGCATAGGTTGATTCAACAGCGCCATGGCATTGCACTAAACACAGCACCTTGATCAGTGGGCTGGCACCCTGGACTGGGCTGTCGCATTGCGCTATAGGGTCAAGGACTGCCTCCGCTTGGGCTGCTAACATCACGGGGGGCAGCCGCGCGAGCCCAGCCATAACAAGGAAAGAATGGGGGTAGTGGCAGTCAGATTGAGAGGTGGTGATTGGGAGCCTCATGGTGGGACTCCAGAGCAGCTCAGCTAGGACTAACCAGGGGCCACGGTGAGCAGCTGGTGGGTTGCAGCCACCTTTGACCTGCATTCTGCACTGAACTACGCACCTGGGTCCCTTCAGGTGACACGATGCATACTTGCCAGGGCCGTGTGCAGCAGCCGGCCATGCACTGAACAATGCCGGCACAGATGTCGCTGCTCGCGCAGCTGGCCACTAGCTGAGTGCACACTTTTGTGCTGACATTAGACACATGCTCAAGACCGATGCCGGGGACCGGAGCTGTTACCAGGAGACTTACTGCAGACTGCTTCATATGTTGACGCCCCAAATAATTGAGTTTGTGACAGCACTCCACGCATCTCACGGAAAACCCAAGTTGCTTGAAAAGGCCACCGCCCGTCCCAATGAACATCGCTTGATGGCTAAGAAGAAGCGGAAGGGCACCTCCAAGCAAAAGAAGGATTAGGCCAGGCGAAGAAACTGTGTCCCTAGCCGACTGTGAGTTTCGCGCTGTGTAACTACCCGTCGCTCCTGTAGGTTCCATCGCAGCGTCTCGATCGCCTGAGGAAAACAAAGACAGGAGCGACGGAATGGCTGGGACACAAAGAGACGCCAAGTAAGGGGCCGCCCCCGCCTTGTGTGTCCCCGCATTGTGTCTTGGCCTGTCAAAGTGCTGATTGTGCTTGCCTGCACGTGATCAAGGTCCCGGGTGGCGTTGTGTTGCGCGGCTGCAAGAAGACCTCGAGCACCGGGCTGAGGTTCACTCCCAGCTCCGCGTCATCGTTTCACTGTTTGTGCTCAGAATCTTTTTGACGTGCCTGGTGGGCTACCCCTCCCCGGTGTATGCCTGTGAACCCACACCTCCAGCGGTGCAGCCCCCAAGCCCCTGATGCACCCCCCCTACCCCCACTCCCCCCGCGTGCCCCTGCCCAGCCTGTCCCTGCCCAGCCTGCCACATGTGGTGGGACAGTGACTCTGACTCCGAGCCAGAACGTGACTCTGAGTCGGAGTCACAGTCTGACTTGGAGCCAGGGCCAGAGCCTCAGCCAGTCAAGCAGCCCACCCCAAGGCCGTGCAGCGCCCGTCTGGCAGCCCTTGCACCAGCAGCACCCACAAGGCCTCCCTTGCCCCTTGTGATGCTCAGGCAGCTCAAGAACTTCAGCCAATTCTTTGCCAACCCAAACTTCAAGGGCGTGTACAACCAGCTGCAAAGGGCAGCGCCGCCACCGCATGCTCATGCCCGTCCTTAAGGACCCCAGCAACCAGGAGTTGCTGGCCAAGCCGCAGCAGCTGGGCAGCATCGACCTGAGGGGTGACTTCAACACCATCGGAGCGCACTCCATGCAGCTGGCGGTCGCCATGCACCAGCATTTCGCCAATCCAGGCATGTGATGGTGGTGCATAGACCCTGGACCTGGATCTGGACCTGGATCTAGACCTAGACCCGACCTGACCTGACTGCTCCATCATCATGCGGCAGGTGGCTGGACAGGGATACCCGTGCCACACCCCTCTGCGCAATATCTCCACCGCCTGACAGGCAGCAGCCGGCAGGGGGAGGGGCAGGGGGGAGCGTGGCATCAATGGTGGAATATGGGTGAGTGCAGTGACACCACACTAGCGGCAACACGAACGTGATACCTTCCTGATGGGAAGCTGGCCTTTCTCCCATCGTAGCTCACGCTGATGAGCAGCCAACCGCTGCCACATTCTCCCATCACAGCTCACGCTGTTGACTGAGAGCAGGCTGGTGTGCTCGAACCGGTGGGTTTACCTAGGCCATCCACTGCTGAGCCTTTGACAGTCGTTTGACAGCCGTTGCATTTGCTGACGCTTCCTTAGCTGCTAGTTAGCTGCTGACAGTTGAGACCTGCAGGGGAGACCTCAGCGGAGTCATCAGCGGAGTCATCAGCGGAGACAGCTTACAGTGCGGCGTGCCTTCTTGCAGACCCACAACAAGGGGTTTCAGCTTGAGAGACACACGGTGTCAGCATGTGTGTGCACTACACACGCCCCCTCCCCCCTCCTCCTGCCCTACCCCCTGCGGCCAGCAGCAACAGCCACCCAAGTGCAGCAGCAGCAGCGGCCCATGCAGTGGGACTCCCCCAAATAGGCAAGGCCATAGCAAAGCAGCGTGAGTTTGTGTTTGACCCAGCTACACAGATTGGGGTCGGCATCGACCCTGGCATCACACAGGCAGTCAGTGCAGCCTCAGGGACCAGGAGCCAGGCCAGCTGGAAGCTATTTAAGGGCCAGGTGGAGCAGGCCAGCGGCCTGAACAACTCCCATCGCGACACCCAGCGTTAGCTAGCACCGATCCAGCCCCACCTCCTGCACCTGGTAGCAGCCAGCTCAGCCGGCACTTCCCTGGAGGCCAACTTGAAGCACATCACCACCACCCTGGCCACCTAGGACGCGGCGTGGGAGGTGTACCTGAACCCCAACTGGGCACGGCAGCGGCTGCAGCTGTACGGAGCCCAAGACCGGGTGCTGGAGCAGTTCTTCAAGAGGTGAGGGTGGGTGGGTGGGAGGGTAAGGGACTGAGAGGTTAAGCATGAAGTGAAAGAGTGCTTGACTGTGCCATGCCTAACCTGATGCCACCATGCCAGCCACTGTGAGTTTCTCGTGTGCATGGCTGCAGTTGGAGGAGGAGATGGCTGAGGTGTCCATGGAGCGCCATGGGCGTGCCAAGCAGCTGGTCGTGTTTCTTTGGTGCAACTACCATTGGCGCTGGGTGAGGGTGGGGTGCTGATGCGGTGCTGCGTGCCTGCTGCAAGGTGGTGTGCAGGCCCAGGGCTCAGACCAGCGGCGGGGCAGGGTGGTGCTAGTGGCTGAGCACCGCACCACCCGGGTCAGCTCAGCAGTGAATGGCCAGCAACCCTGTGAGGAGGAGCTGGACCATGAGCAGCCCGCCAGGCCTGCAGACTGCAAGCCCCGGGCAGGACAGGTGGAACACCGCCTGCTGCGTCCAGCCTGGAGCCAGCAGCGTGATCAGCCAGTGCGGGGCCTGATGTGGTGCCCAGTAGTGGCCCCCCTCCAGCCCCTACAGGCCCCGCGCAGCAAGCGCACTGAGGGTGAGCAGGCAGCTGAGCCCACTGAGCCCACCAAGGGCAAGGGCAAGGGCAAGGCTGCCAAGGCAGAGGCCCCCACCACAGCCAGGCAGGTGGCTGGACAGGGACTGCAATGCAGCGTTCAACATGCAGCGCATTGGGGAGAGCAGGTGGCGCCCACTGGAGCTGTGCTGGTGGCCAGAGCAGGAAGCTCTGCCAGCCAAGGGCAAGGAGTACCCTGAGCTGGGCTACAAGCGGCTGCGAGCCAAGCCACCCAAGGCCCAACAGCAGGAGCAGCAACAACCTGCTGTGGCGTAGTAGTGTGCCCCCCTTTGTTAAGCTGTTGTCAGCTCACAATTAGCGCATGTTTTTCATGTGCGCCATGTCCATGTGCATTGGTATACTCCACACAGCCCCTTAACACCGAGTGGGAGGCCCTAGCGAGGGTCGAGGGGGCTGCCAACATCTCTGTGACACCAACTTAGGAGCAGGCTTTTGGCCACTCATTCTAAGGGTCTTCCCTTGCATGGTGCATGCACACCATGCCCAATTGCAGCTGGACCACCCCTCTCTGGCCCAGTAGCTCAGGGTCCCGGGGCGCGAACGCGGGCGTACCCCCTGCAGGCCCCTGGTTGTCGAGTTCTGGGCCTAAAGAAAGCCGTGGAGTCACACTCCCTAGAGTCGGCCACGTTTTCCTGCTGTCACCGCTGCCCCCGTGCTCCACAGCTACAGTGTGCAGCACGTACCAGCAAAACACGTGCTGAGCGTGGATGAGTGGGAAGCCTTGTGTGCCACACTCCATCCACTGGCATGTAAAACGGAACTCAACGTCCCAATGTGATATGAGCCTACAGCTCTGCCCCAGCTTAAGGTTTGATGCTAAGGTGATAGGGAAAGGGCTGAGAGTTAGGCTTATCGTGCATTGACTGAGGGCCTGGCATGCACCGCGAATATCACTTCTCTGTATTCAGCATGCTGTGCTGACTTTATGCCATCCCCAACATAACCAATCTATGGGCCGTCTAGCTCTTTCAACGGGTAGGCTACAAGGTTTGCGTCTGTGGGTGCACACCGCCGCTTGCCCGCTTTCGCTGGCCCTGTGGGGCGTCCCGACCACGCAGTATGCGGCAGCCATCTCGGGTTCTAGCACTTGGCAGCCCCTCACAGGGCTGACTGCGACATCCTTCTTCCTTCTTGTCGCCGTAGCTCAGATATGGACACTGCTTGTACGAGCGACACCAAAACGGTAGGCATTTACCACTAAACGCGCTTTGCCCTCGTGCTGGCTGTGAACTCTCTGCTCGCTCGCCCCTCGCTTAGTAAGTCCCTCGACCGGCTGCTGGCCTTCCTGCACATCTATGTCGGCCTCATCATCATGCCCGTCCTCAACGATGTCATCCCGGCTCCTGGAATGGAAGCACTGAGCATGCCTTACCTGCCTGGCTCAGTAAGTGGGCACTGCTGCCTGAGCCACTGTGCTTGTCACAAGCGTTGCAGGCGGTGATTGCATTGCACTGCCCACTGGCGCTGGCGTCTGATGCAGGTGATCAATACTTGCTGGGGCATGTTGGAGGGCTTTGAGCCAGGCTCCCAGCTGCTGGGGGCTGTTGCCGTGGTGCCCTCCTACGCCGCCCTGCAGCTGCACAGGGAGTGGAGGGCTTGGTCTGCCCAGCCTGGCCCAGGGGAGGGGCAAGTGAGTGGAGCCAGCTCCAAGTTGCTGCCCAACCACATCACACCTCCCTCCCTGCCACGCACAGCTGCATGTTGGGTTGCTTGCGCCTGCAGGTTGACCATCCCACTAACCCTGGTCTGTCCTGGACCCTGGCCCGCTACCTGCAGCTGCTGCTGCTGTACGCGGTGGTGAACGTGATAGCAGTGGTGGCCCTGAACATGCAAGCGCTGCAAGCAGGGCCCAGCAGGCAGACAGTTGCAACAGCCTCCTCCTACTCCCTCCCTCCGCTGCCCACCCCTTACTCGGATGCCCCACACAGCCCTGGGTCCAGCTCAGCAGGTAGCTGGGCCTGCAGGCTGTGCAGCAGGCTGGATGCATGGGATGCTGCAGTGGGCGCCACGCTGGGCAGGCTGTTGGCCTGGTGCGACCCTGACCTGTGCCTGGTGGCTGTGTGTGGGCCTGTGGCGGCCCTGAGCTGGTTTGCCGCTGCCCATGCTCTTCACCGTGGCAAGCAGCCTTGCACTGTGCACGCCATGACAGCCTCTGCGGGCATCACTGCTGCGCTGATGCTGTCGGGAGTGGACCGCAACAAGCTGGTGAGGAGTGCATCACAGGCCAGGCAGCTGCTGGACGACCTGCTGCCCAGGTGAGGGCCAGCCAGCCTGATATGGGCCTGGGGAGTGGAACCCCTGATGGCTGGCTCCTCTCACGTTCACCTCAGGCCTTGCTGTTGGTGAGGCTGGGTGAGCCTGCTTGGTCGAGGCCCCTGCTGCTCAAGTACCGCGCCCTGTGGAGGACTTCATGCAGGTCATCACTAGTCCCACCCATCTCAAGCCTAGGTCCTGCGAGACTGAGACATTTGATCGGGGTAGCATGCCCTGGTAGACCCTATCATGAGCAGCTGCTGGGGTCATCTGTCATGAAAGTGGCAGGCCTGGGTTATGGAGGCTGGAAAATAGCCATAGGTGGAGTCAGTGCACTTCCCGCATGCAGTACCTGTAGCATTCGCAGGACCAGTAGCTGATGCCCAGGTTGAGCCCTTGCAGACCCACCTACTAGCATCTAGCTGGGTGTTTGCTTATCTGCTGCGGAGGGGGCCAGGGAGTGAGAAGTAGGCCCAGGGCAGGCAGGAGGGAACTGCATGTTTTCCTCTCAGTGCTGGCCCCATCAGCACATCACCATCCTATAAGCACAGCTAGTGCCGTTACACCTCCATCCACCTCACGCACATCACTTCACTGTGGCATGGCTGCCCCTGCTGCTGGTGTGGCCGCAGCCACATCGTCAGCGCATTGTTGGAGGCCCACACCCTGCCCGCACTGAACCGGGCTGCCCCTCAAGCCCTCCAGCCGCCTGCCACCCACCACTTTGACAGCAGCCTGGACACCAGCCGACACCCCAGCTTTGTTTCCATAGGCAACTCCACCACCTCCCAGACCGTAGCTCCCCTGGCCGCCAGCCTGCTGTCCTGTGACAAACTCTCACAGGGTGCTGCAGCAGGCGATGCTGTGCCAGGCCACAGTGGGTCAGGCAGTGCAGGGCTGAGCCAGCAGCTCAGCCAGCCACAGCTCCCCCCCAGGCAGCCCACACACCTCCACCGCTCCTCCAGCTCCCACCAATTCTCGTCTGCACCTGTGCAATTCCTTTCATGTCCCAAGGGTTCTACTAAGGAGCAATCCAGCATGCAAAGCGCCGCATGGGGCCTGTCGCCCCTGGCAAAGGTGTGTGGCTCCATGCCCCGGCCGCCAGTAGTGCCTGGGGTGGCACCCTCAGAGCAGGCAACCCGACGGTGCAGCTTGAGCTGGGATGATGATGATGGCAACAGTACGTCAGGAACGCCTGACCATGGCCAGGTGGCAACCATCAGCGACTGGGTGTGGAGCGAACATCCCTGTGAGACTCTCCTGACTGCGCAGCCCATTCCCGCCATCCGGTCAGCAGCAGCTGAGCCCGTGCTCCTGCTACCTGGCAGTGAGCATCATGGCAGCAATGTCAGTGAGCCAAGAAGTAGTGAGACGGGCGGCATGTCGGGCTTCTTCAGGAGATTGACCAGCTCCGGCTTGAACGTCGCACCGTCCAGCTCTGCTTCCAGCTTGCCCACCCCATCCTTCTTGATGGCTCCTACCTTAAGGGACCTCACCAACATGACCAGCCTGCCCTCACGCTTAGGTCACCAGGGCACCTCTGTGGCCTCGTCCCACCATGCGTATGGCCCTCACACTAATCCCGCCCTACCCAACAGCATGGCCACACGGCACCCCAGCGTGTCGGTGTTGTTTGCGGACATTGTGGGCTTCAGCACCGTGAGCCAGGAGGTGGAGCCCGAGCAGGTGTTCGCCATGCTGTGAGTCAGGGTTGGCCGGGAGGGGCAGAGGGGCTAGGGGCTGGGCAGCAGGGCCGGCTGCAGGGCTGGGGGTCGCTGATGTGGGTCAGGGTCCGCTGGGATACTGGCTGCTGGGTGGTGTATAGAGAGCAGGCAGGAGGGTGGCTGGCTGCGCCCCTGCTGATGCCACTGCCCTGCCCACCCTCCCCGCCTGCCTGGCTCAGCTCTGGCCTTGTGTTCTGGCTGCCTGCAGCAATGAGCTGTATGCCCGCTATGATTCCATCTGCGAGACCATGCCCAGCCTGTACAAGGCAAGTGTCTGCTGCTGCTAACCGCTAGCACAGCCTGGGTGCCAGCAGCAGCAGCTTGGGCAGCTGTGCAGTGCGCCTGCCCGCCTTGCTGAGCTGCTGCTGGCCCTGGCACCTGACTGCAGATTGAGACCATTGGCGATGCTTGTGAGTGGCTGCAGCAGGGAGGGGCACAGCAGCATGTTGCCCAGCAGTGTGTGGGGCAGCAGCTGGTCTTGCTACCGATGCTTGCAGTCCATGACTGTGAGGCTGCCCTGCTGCCTGGCCGCAGATATGGTTGCTGCGGGCCTTCTGCTGCATGACGCCGACCATGCAGCCACCATGCTGCGCTTTGCCCTAGCCATGCAGCAGGCAGCGGGGCAGGTGCAGATGCCCACTGGCACAGGGCCTGTGCGCATCAGGGTGGGCATCCACTCTGGCCCAGTGACCAGCGGCATCATTGGCAAGATCCGCAAGCGCTACTGCCTGGTGGTGAGCAGGGAGGGAGTGCTTGGCTGGCTGCTTGTCATCAGCATCATCATCATCATCATCATCATCATCATCATCATCATCATCATCATCATCATGAATGTCACTACATGGCAATGTTCCTGCAGCACACCCTGCCTGGCACCTCCTCTGAAAGGCAGCTGCAGCTGCAGGCCCTCAGTGGCACATCGAGCCTGACAGCTGCAGGGCCTCCAGGTCCCCAGCTCACTGCCCCTCCCTGCCAGCTGCCCTAGCCTCCCTTGGTCTGTGCAGGGCAACACCGTGAACACCGCCTCCCGCATGGAGAGCTGCGGGCTGCCTGGCCGCATCCACGTCAGCAGCAGCACGCACCAGCTGGTGGCAGGCAGCCACCCCGAGTTTGTGTGGGAGTGCCGCGGACCCCTTGACATCAAGGTGGGGCCAGGCAGCAGGCAGGCAGGCTGCAGGGGTCAGGGGTGTGTGACAGCCAGCAACCAGGTGTATGGCGCCCTGCTGTGGGGCATGAGCCTGCTGCCGCCTGCTGCTGCCCCCTGCTGCCTGCGCAGGGGTTGGGCAGCATGGTCACCTATCTGCTTGCTGACCCTAACCCACCCTGCAGTATGTGAGCAGTACCCGCCTGCTCCGAAGGCCACACAGCTCCTAGGTCTTGCCTTCATCTTTTGCTCAAACTACCTTAGTTGGGTTGGGGTTAGGGTTTGGGGCTTAGGGTTAGGGTTAGGGTTAGGGCGGGTTACCCTAACCCTAACTGCCTGAGCTGCTCCCAAGCTCATACACGCTCAAGGGGTCACCTACAAGTCTGGCTGGGATTAGCTGAGCAAGGCAAACGGAAGCTGGTGACTGGGGCGACAGGTGGGCCATGTCCTCGCAATTCATGCCTGGTGCCTATCCTCTCACTAGCCAGGTCTAGCAGGTCAGAGGCAAGAGCAATCTCCTGAGCAAGAGCAAGGGGGCATTAGGTGCGTGGTGTGCACGCACACTAGGCTGTGGTCCAGGGCACATGCACCTCTGCTTGTAAGTCTGGCCATTAAGTGTATAGATGTGTGTGGAAGTAGCCATTGGTGCGCCACTGGTGGCAGCAGAGCCTTGGCACACGCATATGCCATCAATAGCCTGGGCCTGGCATGCATGACTGAGGGCATTGCTGGATTGAACAGGAGCACGTGCACATTGCATGTGCATTCTAGTGGAGGCCATGTCACCCACATGCGGGGATATGGACGGCATGAAGCTAGAAAATGCGTGTATTGGCAAGAAGGAGTTTGATGGGATGCAAAGCATCCTGGACTTCAAGGGTTGCCCTACTACTCGTGAATGTTTATTGCTAAGCAGCCAGGGTACAGCCCAGGTCAGTGTTCTAGGCAGTGTTACACGTCACACAATGAGGCAAGACCCACAGGAGTTACCCATGCTTTGATATTTATGATGAAGTATATCAGGTGGTGCCTAGCCTGGCGTTAAAGGAAGATGCGTCTTGAAAGGTTGTGAGTCCTTTTTTAAAGGTTGTGAATTCTCATTGTGTGAGGTCGTGGTCTTTGCTGCCCTCCCCCAGGGTTCGAGACTTTCTTTAACGCAGGACCTTTTTCTGAAACATCGCTAAATTCAAAGATTATTTGAACCTTCTTATGAAATTTGCCGGGGTTGGGCAGCAGCTTAGCGACCGCCAACCGCACTACGTGCCTCGTCGAAGTGCGCTTCAGGTTCAGGGCCACCAAGGAGGCGTTGAGGCGCAGTAGCTTGCGCACACACTTTTTTAAGTTACTCGATTTATCTACGAGCAAGGGTCCTTCGGTGCCCACGTGCGGGGGTCCTCGTAGATAATCAAAGTAATTACAAGTAACTTAAAAAAGTGTGTTTGCAAGCTACTGCGCCTCAGCGCCTCCTTGGTGGCCCCGAATCTGAAGCGCACTTCGACGAGGCACGTAATGCGGTTGGCGGTCGCTGAGCTGCTGCTTAATCCCGGCAAACTTCATAAGAAGGTTCAAACTATCTTTGAATTTGGCGTTGTTTCAGAAAAAGGTCCGCACTTCAAAGCAAGGTGCACAAACAAAGGTGCAAACAAGTTCAAAATGAAGTCATGCAAGTTCTCATTATTGTTCTCAAAGATGAAATGCATGGCGTTATCCATTACCCCCCTCTGTGCATCTTGTGCATGTGCGACCAATGAAAGCAACCCCTCAAATCGAGCCTTCTCCACCTCTAAACCGCTGTGAACAACAGAAACAAGACGCACGTAGTCTTTCCATGTCTTTCTCGTCTCGAATGTTTTTTGGATTCGGTTGTGTCCTAGAATTGAGTGAAATCATGTGCCTCTCTAAGTAGCCGTTTTTAGAGGTTCGAAACTTTCCGACGCTGGTGAGGAGCAGTCGTGGTGCTTGGCTGAGCCTGGGAGTCCCAGTGGGACGAGGAAGCCCTTGCTAGGCCACCCACCCTCGTCATCGGCGGTGAGCGCACAGGGCAGGTGAAGGTGTAGACCTGGATGCAAAAATATCCAACATAGCCCCACACCCCAGCCCTAGTGGGTCAGCATGCAACAGGCTGGGCTGTAGCCCTAGCCGCTGTGCCCTAGGTAACAGCCCCTGGCAGATGCCCCAGATGGATGTTCGGCTGTGGTGGGCAGCCGCCCGCTTTGGGGTTTGCGGAAGATGGGATACATTGTTGGGGGATAAGTAATAAGCGGAGTACCAGACGGGCGGTGGAGCTATTACCGAAGTAATAAAGTTCACTCAATTCGAGGACAACTTTTTCGACTTATTACCGTTTTTGGCGCTGGATTATTACCGACTTATTACATTATTACCCAATCGCCCATCACTGGTCACCATACGAGCTCAGTATGAGGCAACTAGCGGAGGCCAGCAGATCAGATCAGATCAGGCCAGGGACCCCAGCTGGCCTCTATTGATAGCTGCCAGTCACCAGGGAAGGTTTCAAGCCCACACAGCTGCCTGTCATGAGAACGCACAGCCATGGAGAGGCTGTGGCAATGTGGCGGGATGGGGTGCACCAGAAGCAGCTAGCGGGGTCTCACAGCTCCTCCACCGTCACCACCTTGCCTTTCACCCTGTCTGTTGGCCTGCCGCTGCTGGGCCTCTCCACCACCTTGCGGCAGGCCTGCAGCACGGCCTTGGCCACCCACCCATCCCGCGTGCCAATGCCAGCGTTGCCAAAGAACACCACCAGCTGCTGCCCCCCCCCCCCCTACCCTTAACACTCCCACCTTCTTGAAGCAGAACTCCAGGACCTTCTCCTGCTCGCCATACAGCCTCATCTTCTGCTCTGCCCACTTGAGGTGCAGGTACTCCCCCCACACTACATCCTAGGTGACCAGGCTCATAGCCACATGCTGCTGGATGACCACCAGGAGCTTGATGTTGTCATTCCACCGCTGAGTGTGGCGGCGAGCCTGGATGAGGTCGCTGTCATGCTGCACCTGTCTCCTGCTCAGCTTGCTGCTGTGGAAGCTTTCCAGGCAGCCATCCTCATTCCACACCCCCAAGGCTGCGCTGACTGCCTGCGCCGGGGTCCAACCCCATGCCCATCCAAGTGGCTGGGTAGAACTGGAACGCCCGCTCGGCAGCCAGGCCCCTGCCTATGTCAGCTGGTGCGCGATTGTTGTTGCTGGGCTGCTGCCAGAGGGGCCAGAGGGACTAGGGGCGGGAGTGTAGTCCAGTGGGCGTGTGTATTTCAGTGAGGATTTGTCTATCAAACACAAACTCATGGTTAGCGAGCTTGCCTACCTTGAATACTCTGCCCCGATGATTGTGGGCAGCATGCTTGGCATCAAAGGCTGTGGCAACACCCCATGCAAGACCCTGCAATCTATCGCGATGAAGTAAGTACCTGACCCAGCAATGGGGGTGAGGATGAAGGGTGGGGGGCAGGCTGTCACCCGAGGACCCTTGCCCCTGCCTTCGCCTTTGGGTGGGGGTGCTGGGGGTCCTGCTACTCCTCCAGGCACCTGTTGATGTGGATGGCGTAGAGAAACCACCGGTACAGCGGCTAACATTGGAAAATCATTTGTGTTGCATGTTGAGTCATTAGGGCCCGCGCCAGACCAACAAAACTTATTCAACAAGAAATAACATGTTGAACTGTAGGTAATTTCACTCAGCTACTACAAACAAGTTGTAGCATCCTCGGTCGCACCCTTGATGACTGCCAACCCCAGACCTGTGGCTCTCTTTCCCCCTAGGCTTGGGCTTTCAATACATCTTGGTCTGAAACTGTACCCAGCAAGATCATAGAACTCTTACAGCTGGCCACTGCTCATCACAGACACATAGATATATGGTCCTTCCATGGCATGCCACACCACCTGGCTGGCATCTAAGTTTATTGTAGTTCTCTGACATCTCTGTAGTTTAAGGCAAAAACTCTGCCAGGCCATGTGGGCAGGGCAAGTCATCAGCTTTCAACCTGGGCGTTTTGGCTGTGGTGCAGCCATCCATAGGAAGAAGTGCGTATGAAGTCCGTGTGTCATCACATATCACTCACTGTCTAGTAAGGATTGCTACCCTCTCTGCTGCCACTGTCCCTGGAGACTGTGGGGGCTGTCTGGGCTGCTCCTGGGCCCTGCCAGCAGTCATTGCGGGCTGCTGGCTCCAGTCCGTGAGGCATGCGTGTTGGTGACACAAGCCTAGCACTAAGCTGGCCATCCTGGAGGTCCAGTTAATAACAATCCGGGTCCGGTTTGGTAAGGAGCAGCAGCTGGTGGAAGGCCATGGGTGCGTTTTCTTCGGCGCATGTGCCTCTGCTGCGGCACCTTGTAAGCCACGCATGGATGGCGTTATATTGCTACAGTGCTGTGTTTTGCGTGGCTGCATCTCGCTGTTCGATCATGCCATGAATGGCGATACCGTGCATGATGACATGCGTGTCAGGCCTGCTCAGGCTGCGCCAAAACCCAGGTGACCTTGCTGCCAAGCCCCTGCGCAGGCAGCAGGGCGGCAGCAGGCTCATGCCCCACAGCAGGGCGCCATACACCTGGTTGCTGGCTATCACGCACCCCTGACCCCTGCAGCCTGCCTGCCTGCTGCCTGGCCCCACCTTGATGTCAAGGGGTCCGCGGCACTCCCACACAAACTCGGGGTGGCTGCCCGCCACCAGCTGGTGCGTGCTGCTGCTGACGTGGATGCGGCCAGGCAGCCCGCAGCTCTCCATGCGGGAGGCGGTGTTCACGGTGTTGCCCTGCACAGACCAAGGGAGGCTAGGGCAGCTGGCAGGGAGGGGCAGGGAGCTGGGGACCTGGAGGGCCTGCAGCTGTCAGGCTCGATGTGCCACTGAGGGCCTGCAGCTGCAGCTGCCAGCCAGAGGAGGTGCCGGGGAGGGTGTGCTGCAAGAACATTGCCATGTAGTGACATTCATGATGATGATGATGATGATGATGATGATGATGATGATGATGATGATGATGATGATGATGATGCTGATGACAAGCAGCCAGCCAAGCACTCCCTCCCTGCTCACCACCAGGCAGTAGCGCTTGCGGATCTTGCCGATGATGCCGCTGGTCACTGGGCCAGAGTGGATGCCCACCCTGATGCGCACAGGCCCTGTGCCAGTGGGCATCTGCACCTGCCCCGCTGCCTGCTGCATGGCTAGGGCAAAGCGCAGCATGGTGGCGGCATGGTCGGCGTCATGCAGCAGAAGGCCCGCAGCAACCATATCTGCGGCCAGGCAGCAGGGCAGCCTCACAGTCATGGACTGCAAGCATCGGTAGCAAGACCAGCTGCTGCCCCACACACTGCTGGGCAACATGCTGCTGTGCCCCTCCCTGCTGCAGCCACTCACAAGCATCGCCAATGGTCTCAATCTGCAGTCAGGTGCCAGGGCCAGCAGCAGCTCAGCAAGGCGGGCAGGCGCTCTGCACAGCTGCCCAAGCTGCTGCTGCTGGCACCCAGGCTGTGCTAGCGGTCAGCAGCAGCAGACACTTGCCTTGTACAGGCTGGGCATGGTCTCACAGATGGAGTCATAGCGGGCATACAGCTCATTGCTGCAGGCAGCCAGAACACAAGGCCAGAGCTAGGCCAGGCAGGCGGGGAGGGTGGGCAGGGCTGTGGCAGCAGCAGGGGCGCAGCCAGCCGCCCTCCTGCCTGCTCTCTATACACCACCCAGCAGCCAGTATCCCAGCGGACCCTGACCCACATCAGCGACCCCCAGCCCTGCAGCCGGCCCTGCTACCCAGCCCCTAGCCCCTCTGCCCCTGCCAGCAGCCCCTGACTCACAGCATGGCGAACACCTGCTCGGGCTCCACCTCCTGGCTCACGGTGCTGAAGCCCACGATGTCCGCAAACAACACTGACACGCTGGGGTGCCATGTGGCCATGCTTCTGGGCAATGTGGGCGGCTGTGGCCTCAGAGGGCTGCTGCTGGCTGCGGAGTCACTGGTCCGCTTACCGTCCCAACACCAGCCACGCAGGCCTGCTGACCAGCCAGCCTCCCCCTCATCCCCTTGCTGTGCCTTCCTGACCATGCCTGACACAGCATATTGCAGGGAGCTGACCATCAAGCTGCCTGCAATGGTGTTATTGCTGCCACATCTTTTCAACAGTCCCTCAGCCTGCCTCGGCGCCCCCGTCCCGCTGCTGCTGAGCCTGCCTCTCCTGCTCGTCTGTTCCTGCCAGCGGTTGGGTTTGTTGCCCAGCAGTGACGTTCTCATACAGGGATTGGAACTGCGCTCTGGATAGTGCCTGCCGTGCTGACTGCCTGCCATGTCGAATACATCCAGTCCGTATCTTGTTCCAGTAGAGCCCAGCTGCTGTCCGCCATCTTGCTCTGTGTCATCATCGTCCTCCTCCTGCTCGTTTGTTGCTGGGGCAGCTGGGAAATCTGCCTCAACTGCCGCAGGTAGGGCGGTGATGTGCATGATGTCAGTGGCTTGTGTGGTGCCAGTCAACCAGCTGCTGCCTGGTACTGCTCCCAGCACGTCGTTGCCAGGGGTGCCACTGGCCGACATGGTCAAGCTGGCTAGGGTTAGAAGACTGGAGCTGAGGGGCCTGAAGCTGCTTGTGCATGACCCTGGGTCACTGCTGCGGGGAGGCATTGTGGGTGGGCTGTCAGGGCCATGGCTGTCTGACTCCAGCAGCTTGGTCACAATGTGGCTGCGATCAGGCCAGCAGCAGATGCAGGCAGGCAGGCGCTGCTGGCACACGGCTGTGCCATCAACATATCCTGCTGGACCAGGTCTGGTTGACTGGCCCTGGGGTAAGATTACTTTATCAACATTGAACTGGAGCTATGCCACCCTCCCTAGCTGTCATATACTCATATGGGGGTTTCAAAGGTCACACCCAGGCCAGCCAACCAGGCAGGCTGCCAGCCATCAGGGGTTCCACTCCCCAGGCCCCATCAGGCTGGCTGGCCCTCACCTGGGCAGCAGGTCGTCCAGCAGCTGCCTGGCCTGTGATGCG
This sequence comes from Haematococcus lacustris, assembly GCA_030144725.1. NCBI lineage: Eukaryota > Viridiplantae > Chlorophyta > Chlorophyceae > Chlamydomonadales > Haematococcaceae > Haematococcus > Haematococcus lacustris. The sequence continues at coordinate 3,573,028 of JASKMD010000020.1, read as the reverse complement.
CTCCTCACCAGCTTGTTGCGGTCCACTCCCGACAGCATCAGCGCAGCAGTGATGCCCGCAGAGGCTGTCATGGCGTGCACAGTGCAAGGCTGCTTGCCACACAGCAGGGCATGGGCAGCAGCAAACCAGCTCAGGGCCGCCACAGGCCCACACACGGCCACCAGGCACAGGTCAGGGTCGCACCAGGCCAACAGCCTGCCCAGCGTGGCGCCCACTGCAGCATCCCATGCATCCAGCCTGCTGCACAGCCTGCAGGCCCAGCTCCCTGCTGAGCTCGACCCAGGGCTGTGTGGGGCATCCGAGTAAGGGGTGGGCAGCGGAGGGAGGGAGTAGGAGGAGGCTGTTGCAACTGCCTGCCTGCTGGGCCCTGCTTGCAGCGCTTGCATGTTCAGGGCCACCACTGCTATCACGTTCACCACCGCGTACAGCAGCAGCAGCTGCAGGTAGCGGGCCAGGGTCCAGGACAGACCAGGGTTAGTGGGATGGTCAACCTGCAGGCGCAAGCAACCCAACATGCAGTTGTGCGTGGCAGGGAGGGAGGTGTGATGTGTTTGGGGAGCGACATGGAGCTGGCTCCACTCACTTGCCCCTCCCCTGGGCCAGGCTGGGCAGACCAAGCCCTCCACTCCCTGTGCAGCTGCAGGGCGGCGTAGGAGGGCACCACGGCAACAGCCCCCAGCAGCTGGGAGCCTGGCTCAAAGCCCTCCAACATGCCCCAGCAAGTATTGATCACCTGCATTGGACGCCAGCGCCAGTGGGCAGTGCAATGCAATCACCGCCTGCAACACTTGTGACAAGCACAGTGGCTCAGGCAGCAGTGCCCACTTACTGAGCCAGGCAGGTAAGGCATGCTCAGTGCTTCCATTCCAGGAGCCGGGATGACATCGTTGAGGACGGGCATGATGATGAGGCCGACATAGATGTGAAGGAAGGCCAGCAGCCGGCTCAGTGAGTTCCTGAGCGATAAGTAAGCAAGCAGGGAGTTCAGAGCCAGCACGAGGGCTAAGTGCGTTGGTGGTGGACGCATACCTTTTCGGTGTCGCTTGTACAAGCAGTACCCATATCTGAGCTACGGTGACCAGCAGAAAGGTGGATGTCGCAGCCAGCCCTGTGAGCGTCTGCCTGGTGACGGTGAAATTTAATACGCTTGCCGCATACTGCGTGGCCGGGACGCCCCATAGAGATAGTGACAGCGGGCATATGACAGTGTGTATCCAGCGGCGCAGTCCTTGCAGCCTAGTTGACATGTCTTAGAGGCGACAGTAAAGCATCCGGAAGAATTGTTGTCCAAGGGCTGCGTCCAGGGTTCCAAAAGCTACAAAAGCTTGTGCAATTTTGAAGGTACTAAACTTCTGCGACATCGAGGCCATCGCGGGGTGACCAACTACCTGGCAAGGAGACCTGTCGCTATAAGCCATCTGTGAAAATGTGTCCCTCACCCCATACTCTGTCATCTGACATTGTGGTGGTGTCAGAGAATCCCGTCCCTGTCACGCACCTGAGCCAGCACTTAATTCGGTGAAAATCAGCCCTCCTATTACAGTAAATCAGCCCTCCTATTGCTGGAATCAATGGCTTGCAGGAACAATTCCATAAAGCTTGAAAAACGCGTCCTCCAGAAAGCATGACGGCAAGCATATCAACAAATTGTTTGCATGCGCAATGCCGCGGGCCCAGTTCCGGCTCTCAATTCGGTAGACCGCTGCGACGCAAAGCCGGTTTTGAAGCAACCTGGAGAACCGACCAAGGGCTTGCCAGTAGGGTGCTTGAAGACAACAAACAGTACCGGTGGGAGCAAGGCTTCCAAGGGCTTACGGAGGCTCCGTTGAGGCGAGCGCGAGGGAACGCAGAGGAGCACGGTGTTTGTTAACGTGTGTGCCCCAGCACAGCAGGATGGCTTCGAAGCCGGGACGCGCTTGCTTGGCGCACCTTGTCCGAGGCGTGCCCCGCGTGTTACTGCACTGTCTCGTGGTGTTGAGCCTGTGCGCCACTCAGCTAGCAGGTGCGCACCAGCTTGCTCAGAGCAGAACCCAGCTGACACCCCTCCGTTATCCATCGTGAGTCCCAGTCACGGCTGCTCTCACAGGAGCATGTGAAGTACAAGGAGGACTTTCCCTGACCGGCAACGCCAGACATTTGCTACGTGAGTGGGTGCAGCATAGGGCCACACGTGTCATGCTATAACCGTGCGAAGCATTTGACAAGCAGGCGTGTTACTACAGCTTTTGAACTTGTTATGTGGGTTTTGTAGCACACCGCACATGGCATTGTGTTGGCCCTGCCTGCAGAATCCATGCCCCCACCCTCTCTCCCCCCCACCACCACCTCTTGCTTCAAACCCCCCTCCTCCCCCCCCACCTCTCGCTACAGCCCCCCCTCCTCCTCCCCCACCTCTCGCTTCAAACCCTCCTCCTCCTCCCCCACCTCTCGCTACAGCCCCCCCTCCTCCTCCCCCACCTCTTGCTTTCAACCCCCCTCCTCCTCCCCCACCTCTCGCTACAGCCCCCCCTCCTCCTCCCCCACCTCTTGCTTTCAACCCCCCTCCTCCTCCCCCACCTCTTGCTTTCAACCCCCCTCCTCCTCCCCCACCTCTTGCTTTCAACCCCCCTCCTCCTCCCCCACCTCTTGCTTTCAACCCCCCTCCTCCTCCCCCACCTCTTGCTTCAAACCCTCCTCCTCCTCCCCCACCTCTCGCTTCAAAGCCTCCTCCTCCTCCCCCACCTCTCGCTACAGCCCCCCCTCCTCCTCCCCCACCTCTCGCTACAGCCCCCCCTCCTCCTCCCCCACCTCTTGCTTCCAACCCCCCTCCTCCTCCCCCACCTCTTGCTTCAAACCCTCCTCCTCCTCCCCCACCTCTCGCTTCAAACCCTCCTCCTCCTCCCCCACCTCTCGCTTCAAACCCTCCTCCTCCTCCCCCACCTCTCGCTACAGCCCCCCCTCCTCCTCCCCCACCTCTTGCTTTCAACCCCCCTCCTCCTCCCCCACCTCTCGCTACAGCCCCCCCTCCTCCTCCCCCACCTCTTGCTTCCAACCCCCCTCCTCCTCCCCCACCTCTCGCTTCAAACCCTCCTCCTCCTCCCCCACCTCTCGCTACAGCCCCCCCTCCTCCTCCCCCACCTCTCGCTTCAAACCCTCCTCCTCCTCCCCCACCTCTCGCTTCAAACCCTCCTCCTCCTCCCCCACCTCTCGCTACAGCCCCCCCTCCTCCTACCCCACCTCTCGCTACAAGCTTGCCGCCACCCCTCCCACCAACCTCCCCTCCACCACCCTCACCTCCACCACCCACGCCTCCACCACCCACGCCTCCACCACCCTCCCCTCCACCTCCACCGGCAGAACAAGCACCACCACCATCACCACTCCCCTCCCCAGCACCATTGCCACCCCACCCACCACCTCCCAGTCCTCCAGCCAGCCCCCCACCACCCTCCCCAGGTGATGCACCTCAGCAGCAAAGCAGCATCAATGCCCTCACTGCCCGGCTGAACCTGACGCTGACGCCCCAGCTGGCCCAGGTGCTGCAGGCAGTGAGCATCACCAGCAATGGCAGCCAGCCAGGCAGCACTGGGAGCAGCACTCCCTCCGACCAGGTCAGTGGCGGCCAGAGGGTGCTGTCAGTGCGCAGCCGCGTGACGGTCCAGCTGCCAGCCGGTGTGTTCAGTGAGGCCAGCAGCAGTGCCCTGCAGGCCGCCTCGCAGCTCCTCAACCTGCAGGTCACTCAGCGTCTCCTGGCTCTGCCCCTGGCCATCCCACCAGGCAGCGAGGGCCTGGCAGCAGGCGTGTGCTCTGCAGCCCTGGCCAACAGCATTGAAGGTGATGAGGCCACTGCCACCAAGCTGCAGCTCATCTCCGTTGTTGCTGCAGCTGCTGGTGTGCCCTCCAGCTGGGTCAGCGTGGCCTGCCTGCCGGCACCTGACGCCAGCCAGCCGCAGTCCAGGCGACTGGCCACTGCCACCAGGCCTGGTCACCCTGAGCTCCCAGCTCACCCCTGGCCATCAGGGCAGGCGCTGAGGCAGCTGCAGGCCAGCACTGGCGCATGCAGCAGCAGCAGCAGCTCCAGCCTGGTGACCAGCATCACCACGCAGGGCAGCCAGGGGGGGCTGGCGTCAAACCTGGCAGCTCCTGTGGTGGAGGCCGTATCCGCCTGGCAGGCAAGCTTGGGAGCTGGTCTTGGTGCGACCACCTGCTCGCCAAGTCTGAACGTGAGTGATCGACTGCTATGACTGGTATTTTCTGGTCCTTTGACCTGGTATGACATCCCCCCTTGTCTTTCAACCACATAGCATGGAGCCACTTCTTTGCAGAAACCGCCATACTTTCTACATCACTGCGTAAATACAATCAATGCTCATATCACAAGCTTGCCACGTAATGGCGCCTCTAACACACCCCTAAACTAGGGACTAATAAAAATTAGTGCACCTGTAATCACCCACCTGCAATGCACCCAAATGTAACAGAAGCCATACCCTGCAGCGTGTGGCATGTGATCGCCACGGTGTTGATAACCAAATGCAATGTAAATGACAGATGAAATGCTAAACCTTACCCATGCGCCCCCCCAAACATGTGTGTTCCCTGCCCTTTTTTCCCTGCCCAATTGGAAACGTGGGATTAACTGCCCTTTTGGTTACCTGCTCTTTTTGTGAAGAATACGGTCCAGCATGACAACCACTCCCGCACGGCAGCCGCATGTTATAATCTTTGTCATCTACCAAGGTATCTAGAAGCGTTGAGCAAGAGGACGCAGACCTTAGGTCCAGATGCGGGTAAGAACGGGCAAACCCGGCAGCGTCAAGACATCACCACCCACAGCGCGCAACCACCCTAGCCACCACCTAACGATGCGATGCGTGGAAGAAAAAGGGGATGCTATCATTGAAGAAAGAAGAGAATGGGAACACTTAAGCGAGTCTCTGTGTAGTGTTGCTTGCCCACCCAGCCTGTATTGCTGTCCAGGCATATGGCCTGCAGGCTGCCTGGTGCCATGGCCTGGCGTGCTGCGTGGCGCAGGATGTGGTGCTGAGCACCTCCGCTGACGTGGTGCTGACAGTGGTGGGCGGCGCGGAGGCCCTGGCAGCCAATGCGCCGCTGCTCTGCCAGGGCATCACGGACCTAGCAGCCCAGGCGGCCACAGCGCTGATGGCCAGTGGCACCACGGCTCAGGTGCGCCAGGCAGCCAGAGCCCATGTTTGAATGAGGCAGCTTGGCACACCCTGCCCTCATCTCGAACACTGTGGTTCGAATCTGTGCATGGTGCAGGTCAGCAGCAGCAGGGGTGGCTGCAGCCTCAGCTCAATGACCCCAGGCACAGCCACTATCCTGGCTGATGGCTCCCATGGGAGTGGGTCAGGTCCTCTACCCAGTCCTGCGGCTCAGTCCCCACCGAGCCTGCCCACTGCTGTCAAGATCCTCATCTCCGTCACAGCGCTGGGGGGCGTGGCCATGTTCGCCTCCCTCACGCTGCTGGTGATGAGACGGACTCGCAGCTGGTCAGGAGGGGAGACAGCGCATGTCAAGCCTGAGTCCACGGTCAGTGGCCTGTGCCCACCCTAGCTGCTGCTGTCATGCTTCGCTGCCAGTTTATTGACCCTGGTGAGCTGGAGATGCAAGCTTCAGTGCCGGGTCGCTCATCCCTGCTGACCCTGGTGCTGCTGCAGATGCATGCGAGGATGGCTGCGATAATGTTCGCCGCAGCCCAGAGACGAAATACAGACCCTCGCCGGGCCGCACGCATCATGCACCTCATTGGTGTCCGCGAGACCAGCCGCTCGTCAAACAGTGACCTGTCCGACAGGTCCCTGCAAGTACAGCACGCACGCTCAGCCAGGGCTGCGCGGAGTAGGATGAACTCCGTTGTGGCCAACCCGTACCAAGGTGCTTCAGTCATGCCCCTGCCTGCATGGGCCGCCCACGACCAATCCGTGCATGGTGCAACCAAATACCCGCCAAGCCAGTTTGCTGCTGCTGCAGCCCAGTCACCGCCTGCCACACCGCCACCTCACACTCCCCCACACGGGTCGAATGGTCAAACTGACCAGAGCCTATTCATGGCAGGGCCATCACACCCAGATGACCCATCACCCAGCCGCCCCTACAGCTGGCCCACCATCTCCGCAAGCAATCAGCTGCACGCCATCGCTAGCGCCACGACTCGGATGCAGTCATTCATCCCCCTGGTGGCTGTCAGGCCGCCATCACGCCCTGACCCCTTGGACCCACTCCCTCATCCCCACTTGCAGCAGGAGGGAGGAGAGCCACGGCCGCTCAGTGTGACCCCTCTTGGCAGCTCTCAGGGAGGTGAGGCCAACAGACTGGAGCAGCGGGCGACGGCCCAGCTGGGCCTGGATGCCCGCAGACCTTGAACCTGATGAGGCCAGCCACAGGACCTACCCGGAGCAGCCTGCAGCAGCCGGGCAGCTCCACGGCATCAAGGCTGAGTGCACTAGCCCTGACTCTGCAAGGCCAGCAGACAGCAGCCAGGCAGCAGCGCAGAGACTTGTGCCCCAATACTGGCAGCACTGGCCTGTGTCCCACAACTGGCAAATCAGCGAGGAGCGACCCACGGCCTACTGACCAAGCTGTGGCAGGCAGTGGTGCGAGTGTTCTCTGGACCTCAGCCAGCACCTAGCCACATCCCTCCACACATTGACCCGGTCAGCACCTCACGCAAGCAGCACAGCAATGAGCTGCATGCCGCCCACTCCGACAGCAGCAGTAGCAATAGCAGCAGCAATAGCAGGCACCCCGCACATGGCGGCAGCATTTGTGATTTGCTCAACACCCACGACACCAAGGCATTGCTGCAGGAGGCCCTGTCTGTCCAATCCGTTATATCAGCCCAGCTGAGCTGCCAAGCCCTGCCAGCAGCCAGCAGCCCACGGCAGGTACCAGTGCTGCCAACTGCCACATCTGACTCAAGGACCTCTGTAGAGCAGCCGGGGGCTGCAGACCCTTCCCCTCACACTCCCTTGGTATCGCCGCCCACAGCAGCAGCAGAGGCAGCAGGGCCCCTCCCCTTCTCCTCTGCTCGGTCACCATTTACCATCCCCCACTTTGGCTACTGCACAGACCTGACCAAGGAGCCAGGTCTGGTGCTGTTTCAAGGCAAGCTGGTGAGCCCAGCCGCCCACACCCTCTTGCCTGCTGCCCGCCCCACTGCCAGAGCAGTCAGCTGTGCAGGCAGTGAAGCACAGCAGGCTGGCGCTCAGGCCAGTGACCTGCACCACCTGCTGGCCCACCTGCGGGCGCAGCGACTGACGGCAGCGACTGACCACGCCACAGCTGCCCCAGACCGCCCCCCACCCGGCCACAGGGCAGGCAGCAGCAGCACCAGCGGCCATGCCGACACGGCCCCAGTGTGGAGCTGTCTGCAGGTGTTGGCTTCACGCCAGGTGCATCCCCCTCTACCGGGCTCAGCACCCGCCACCGCCCTCCACCACCTGCAGCAGCCTTCCAGGGCCGGCTCAGCTTGGACCCTTGACCGGCCTGCACAGAGCAGGCACGCCAAGGGGCTGGCGGCAGTGCCACCTACAGCATCCAGCAGGCGGCAGCTGACTCAGCAGAGCTTGCCAGCTGGCTCTGCGGACCTGGGCCATTGATTCAGGTGTTGAGCTCACTGGTGTCAAGCTTCGGGCACACCTCAGGCTGTCCTCTCATGCTGCCTGTGGTGCTCGCTGCTGGGGAGTGCAGTGTGTTGTGCTGGCGCAGCGGTGCTTGGCAGTTGCTGTGGTTTACCAGCGTCCATGCCAATGGCCTTTGCCACGTTCGCATGGGTCAGGAAACATGTCAGGCATGCAGAAAGCACAGCCCCAACTAGGTTGCAGCGGACATGTTATGTAAGTGGTTGACCAAGCACATTGCAGACATGGTCGCAATATCTACATGAGAACCTTATGCATGAGATGAATATGGGTAGGCCGTGAGATGTTGAAGCAGTTCAGTGGTACAGAGTGTGCAGCATGCCACCTAGTTGGTTTGTTTTGCTTAATTGCTTTGTCCGGTTGGTAGCTACAGGGAAGAGGGAGCCTGAGGAGAGGTGGGAGGAGAGTGAACCTGCAAGCTAAGGTAGCGGATGACAGCAGGTAAGGAGTGAGGTGCATGCGCCCATGCTGAGGTGCATTTCCACCGCCTGATGCTGAAGATTTATCAATGGCACCTTCATCACCATCACTGAACAAGCAGCACATCAGAGAGCACAGCAGTATGAGCATTGACTCCCTGGCATGACTGAAGTGAGGTGATTTGCTGTGACTTTGCAGCCGCATTATGTCCCTTGTGCTTACATCTGCACTTTGCGACCATGTTTTTGTGCATGCACTCCATGACCCGGGATGCATGTACTGGGACTGCTGGCTACACAGCCTGGCATGACATCCATGCACTGGCATGACTGAACCCGCATTGTGTAGTGTACATGTGGCTGCAGCACCCTGCACGCAGTCATGATACAGTATGATGGACCACGTTGTCAAGGCTTTTTGCGTTCTTTGCCACAGATTATTGCTGGAACCAGGGAGGGGAATGAGCCAGGTGCATGTTTGGCATGACGCATAAGCACTCATGTAATACACTATGGACTCTGGGCGCCGGTTCGCAGCCGCTGAGAGCCCAGCTTGGGGTACTTCCTGACCCTTGGCAGGCAACTCAAGCTGCCCTGGCCCTCAACACAGCTCCAGTGGGCTACTAATGACCCTATCAATGCTGCATCGCAGCCCTGTTTCACCCATCTGCCTGTCTGTGGTGCCTGGCTTTGGGTTGACAGCCATGCCCTTGCCCTCAGGGCCACCAGGGAGGTGGCGGCTAGACTGGCTGCTGCCAGGGCTGCCAACCATTGGTGGGTGGAGCAAGCGAGCCCTGTGCCAGGCCTCTGTCATGCTGCACCTGGCCATGCTTGGCATGGAGGCCCATACCAGCAGACAGCGGCAGCGGTGTGCAATGCGCCCCACCATGCCAGCAAGCGGTAAAACAGCACAGGGCAGGGCGCTGGGCACGGTGTGCAATGCGGCCTGAATGCAGCATGGCGCTGCGCTTGTTCTGAAGCTATCCGGTCAGCTAATCTGCCTGCAGCACAGCATCTGCACAAAGTTACTGCCACTGTCATGCTGCACCTGGCCACTGACATAGCCGTCCTGACTGCACAAACACAACTGTCACAGCCGTGAACGTGTGGAATGCACACAAATTGACACGGTCTGTCTCCACCTGCTGGCCAAACACCCAGCCTCGCTGACTTGGCTGGACCACTGCTGGACCACTGGTTCCAGTTGCGCCGATTGGCCTCCCTTGTCTCTGTGGTCATGCCTAGCTGCGCGCAGAGCCCATGCAGCACCCGGGTGTCGAGCTTGTAGTTTGTGAAATCAGCTCTCCTTCTACCCGAGCTACGGGAATGAGGTTTAAGGGGGTGCGAGCATCCTTGGCATACCCTTGAATTACACTGCCCTTGTGCATGGTTGCCTGACACCCTTCTCCCCAGATGTGGACCCGTGTGGTGCGGTGTGGTCTGCGCACCTTTTGCACCTCCTTGAAATGCGCCTACCGCCAGCACCTCTGCTCAAAATCCAAGCCATGGTTGCTCAGTCTTAATGCAGCGAAGCTGGCCCTAACTGCTTGTTGCAAGCATGCCTGTATACTCAGGTGTGTCATGCATTTGCGCTCCCTCGCCCTTGTGTGACTCTCTCTTGCCAACGTCGTGGCGACGGGCAGCATCCTAGGACGGAGAAGCAGCAGCGTTGTAGGACGCATATGTGTGAGCGAGCTGTGGTATGCCTTGTAGTAAAGCCTCAGACAGTTGTATAGCCTATAGCTTTATTCATGCTTATACCATGTGCGAGCATGCTTGCATAACTTACTCCACAACGACAGCACGGCAACGTGAGCAGTTGGGTCGAAGCTGCGCAAGGTCTGATACGCACATGTCACGATGCCGAAGAGCCGGGTATGCCTTACAACCCATACCGGACCGGCAGCTCTTCCCGGAATAGTGCGTCGACAGGTGCAACATAGTACCTGCCTGCTACGGTAGATATCGGATAGACGTTGGATGCAGCAAGCGGTAGCCGGCAGTTAACCCACAAAACCCCGTCGAGGCAGTGCGGACTAGGGCAGCAGGTTACAACATCAACACCACATTTTGGAACAGCACGGCAGGATGGCTTCGAAGCCAAGACGCGCTTGCTTGGCCAACCTTGTCCGAGGCGTACCCAGCGCGCTACTGCACTTGCTCGTGGTGTTGAGCCTGTGCGCCAGTCAGCTAGCAGGTGCGCACCAGCTCGCTTCATAGCAAAACCCAGCTGACACCCCTCCTTCATCCTTCATGAGTCCCGGACACGGTTGCTTTTGCAGGGGCAAGTGAAGTACAAGGAAGACATGCCCCGACCGGCAGACATTTGCTACGTGAGTGGATGCAGGCAAAAGACCTCCATGAGAGACATGAGCAGTTCATGCAGACATGACATGGACTTGGTGGCCCCCTGCAGAAAGCATCTGTGACTCCCTGGATGCCTACTACAGCAACAACGGCACCACAGTGGCTCAGTGCTGCATAGCCACAGCCCAGTGCCTCGCCCCTACGTGCTCCAGTAACTCCATGGGATCTGGTGCCAGCATGAACAGCAGCGCGGAAAGCTGCACGCTTCTGGTACCAGCCTGCAATGCGAGCCGCAGCAACTGCCTGGGTTTCATCAGCTGTCTCAGTGGGCCTGCTTGCGGCAGAGCAGCTCAGATGTGCGTGGCATCAGCAACTGGCGCAGACGTGAGTGACTGCTCCCAGGGTGGTTTCATGATGCTCCCACCATTGCAAGGCCGAGGAAAAGGCCAGCCAGGCAGCTTCAATGCGCATGGGGCTCTTATAATCCTAGCAAGTGCCTTCATGCAGGTGTGCACATCCCGCTATCCCCAAGTGGCCTTTGGGGTGTTCGTGGCTCAGCGTGAGTAGCAGTGTGTCAGGATGCTGGAGGTCATCACTTGGCATGCATCAATCCTGAGTGTGGGTTTGCTTTTGTGCAGAGCCGCCATCGCAAACTGCCACACTACCTCCACCTTTCCTTTCTCCCCCTCCACCACCCTCCCCTCCACCACCCTCCCCTCCACCACCCTCTCCTCCACCACCCTCCCCTCCACCACCCTCCCCTACCACCCTCCCCTCACCATCCCTCCCCTCCACCACCCTCCCCTGACCCACCCTCCCCTCCACCACCCTCCCCTAACCCACCCTCCCCTCCACCACCCTCCCCTAACCCACCCTCCCCTCCACCACCCTACCCTGACCCCCCCTCCCCTCCACCGCCCTCCCCTCCACCACCCTCCCTTTCACCACCCTCCCCTGACCCACCCTCCCCTCCACCACCCTTCCCTGACCCACCCACCCCTCCACCACCCTCCCCTAACCCACCCTCCCTTCCACCACCCTCCCCTGACCCACCCTCCCCTCCACCACCCTCCCCTCACCACCCTCCCCTCCACCACCCTCCCCTCCACCACCCTCCCCTCCACCACCCTCCCTGACCCACCCTCCCCTCCACCACCCTTCCCTGACCCACCCTCCCCTCCACCGCCCTCCCCTCCACCACCCTCCCCTGACCCACCCTCCCCTCCACCACCCTCCCCTCCACCACCCTCCCCTGCCACCCACCCTCCCCTCACCACCCTCCCCTCCAACCCTCCCCTGACCCACCCTCCCCTCCACCACCCTCCCCTCCACCACCCTCCCCTAACCCACCCTCCCCTCCACCACCCTCCCCTCCACCACCCTCCCCTCCACCCCTCCCCTGCCCCCCTCCCCTCTACCACCCTCCCCTCCACCACCCTCACCCTCCACCACCCTCCCCTCCACCACCCTCCCCTCCACCACCCTCCCTGACCCACCCTCCCTCCACCACCCTCCCCTCACCACCCTCCCCTTCACCACCCTCCCTCCACCTCCATCCCCTGACCCACCCTCCCCTCTACCACCCTCCCCTCCACCACCCTATCCTCCATTCCTTTCCCTTACAGCCCTCATATCCACTCAAACCTCCAACTCCTCTGTTTCCCTCCACCACCTCTTCTCCTCCACCTCCTTCTCCTTCCTCTCTACAGCCGTACCCTTTCCTCGTCGCACCACCACCCTCACAACCCGACTCCCGCCCCACCATCACCACTCCCCTCCCCAGCACCATTGCCACCGCAGCCACCACCTCCCAGTCCTCCAGCCAGCCCCTCACCACCCTCCCCTGGTGATGCACCTCAGCAGCAAAGCAGCATCAACACCCTCACTGCCCAGCTGAACCTGACGCTGACGCCCCAGCTGACCCAGGTGCTGCAGGCAGTGAGCATCACCAGCAATGGCAGCCAGCCAGGCAGCACTGGGAGCAGCACTCCCTCCGACCAGGTCAGCGGCGGCCAGAGGGTGCTGTCAGTGCGCAGCCGCGTGACGGTCCAGCTGCCAGCCGGTGTGTTCAGTGAGGCCAGCAGCAGTGCCCTGCAGGCCGCCTCGCAGCTCCTCAACCTGCAGGTCACTCAGCGCCTCCTGGCTCTGCCCCTGGCCATCCCACCAGGCAGTGAGGGCCTGGCAGCAGGCGTGTGCTCCGCAGCCCTGGCCAACAGCATTGAAGGTGATGAGGCCACTGCCACCAAGCTACAGCTCATTGCTATTGTTGCTGCAGCTGCTGGTGTGCCCTCCAGCTGGGTCAGCGTGGCCTGCCTGCCGGCACCTGCACGCCAGCCAGCCGCAGTCCAGGCGACTGGCCGCTGCCACCAGGCCTGGTCACCCTGAGCTCCCACCTCAACCCTGGCCAGCAGGGCAGGCGCTGAGGCAGCTGCAGGCCAGCACTGGCGCATGCAGCAGCAGCAGCCCCAGCCTGGTGACAAGCATCACCACGCAGGGCAGCCGGGGAGGGCCGGCAGCCAGCCTGGCGTCCACCATGGTCGGGGCCGTGTCAGCCTGGCAGGCAGCACCCACACCTGGCCCTGGCAGCGTTGCTTGCCCACCCAGCCTGCAGGTGAGCGGTGGTCCGGGCCTGGCCTGCCGTGTGCTGCGCTGCTGTTCAGGCATGATGGCCTGCAGGCTGCCTGGTGCCATGGCCTGGTGTGCTGTGTGGCGCAGGATGTGGTGCTGAGCACCTCCGCTGACGTGGTGCTGACAGTGGTGGGCGGCGCGGAGGCCCTGGCAGCCAATGCGCCGCTGCTCTGCCAGGGCATCACGGACCTAGCAGCCCAGGCTGCCACAGCGCTGCTGGCCAGTGGCACCACGGCTCAGGTGGGCCAGGCAGCCAGAGCCCTGCACGTCGACTGAATGTCTGGATGAGGCAGCTTGGCCTGCTGTCGGATGCCGACAGCTGAGTAGGTCGTTTAGTTGGCGATGTGCTTACACTGATGACTCGACCCCATTCAGCAGCCCTGACCCCCACCTGCATGCAAGCGTGGCTGCAGTGCATGCCTGACTTGTGATGCTGCCTGTGCACCTTGTGCAGGCCAGCAGCAGTGGGGGAGGCTGCAGCCTCAGCTCCTCTTCCACTGGGACAGCCACCAGCCTGGGCGATGGCACTGGTGGAGGTGTAGAGGGCCAGCCACCCAGTCAGGCAGGACCTCCCGCCACCCAGGCTGCCATCTGCAGTCAAGGTCCTCATCTCAGTTACGGCTCTGGGGGGCGTGGCCATGTTCGCCTCCCTCACTCTCGTTCTGCTTAGAGGGACGCACAGCTGGACGGAAGGCGGAGAGTGCCCTTCAGGCCACCACGACATGAAGGTGTGGGTCAGGGGATTAGAGTAGGTTGGCCCTGCATTGGTTCGCCCACCTTCACCTTTGCCTTGATGCTTGCCAACGATGCCACTTCATCCTGTAGAGCTAGTAGTGAAACAGTGAGCAGCAACCAATATCTGTCGGACAGATGGTGGACAGGATACTCGCTGCCCTCAACGATGTTGCCCGTGCTCCGAGCCTTGCGATGAACTTTTCTCCTGATAGCACGTGTCCACTTGTTGGTCCACCTGCTCATGTGTCTGCCTCTTGCGCCTTGTTGAACTCTGCAGCCCACCCAGTTTGTAGTCACTGCCCTGTTCCATATTCATAAATGTCTCACACCCCATCCTACACACAGTTTGCTCAACCTGCCCTTGCTCCATGTCCCATGTTGCGCATCAACCTTGCGCTGTGCTGCTTGCTTGTACAGCTGCACGGGAAGATGGTGGACATCATGCGTGCTGCAGCTCGGCGCCAGAACATAGACCCTCGGCGCACACACCGAATCATGCAGCTCATTGGCATCCACACCCCACATGATGCCCACAGCCATGCAGCACCCCCCGTGCCAGCAGGCATCCGCGCCTACCGCCACCAGCAGACCTGCCCAGGGAAGGTTGAGTCAGCCGCTATAGAGCAGCTGGTGCGGGAGCACCCTGAGCTGGACCCGGACCCTGAACCTGACCTTCCCCACCTGGGGGACGGACCCAGCACAGCTGCTCACTCACATGCCCACAGCCAGTCTGACACCCTCCCCGCGCCTCACGCCAGCACCTGCTTGTCCAGGCCAACGCCCCGCTCCCGGTCCCCCAGCACCGTCTGCCCCGCCCCTCTCTTCCTGGCGCACGGCCCCACTTCCCTGCCCACGCAGCTGCCTCGGGCTGCCAGCTCCCGACACAGTTGCAGCACCGTTTTACCGCTGGGCACAGCGAGCGCTGCCCCGACCCGCCCTGCACGCCATGTGCTGCTGTCGCCAGTCTACAGCCACCGGCTGAGTCAGGGGTCACTGCCTACTAGCCCCACCCCAGCCTGTGCACAGCCACCTGCTGTTCTGTGGACCCCGGCCCAGCCACCCACCTCCCCCCAGCACTGGACCGCCTCGCCCAGCCCTACCCAGCCGCCTTCACTGTGGGCCCACCAGCAGCACCACCACCACCACCAGCACCACCAGCAGCAGCAGCAGCAGCAGGAGCACCACCAGCAGCAGCACCAGCACGAGCAGCACCAGCAGCAGCAGCCATCTCACTGCGGGTCGGGACTGACGCCTGGTGCAAGCCTGATGGGGTCAGTCCCGGGCTGGGCTGACTCACCAGCCTGCTCCTTTGACAGGCACACCGCTGGCTTGCCCCGGTCCTGCACGGATGTGGTGGTCAGGACATCTGAGCCAGGTAGCTCCAGGAGGGTGAGTGCAGCCCCCCTGCGAGGCCAGCAGCAGCACCTCACCCCAGGTGGCTCCCAGCTGGGGTGTGCCCAGGGCTGGACACAGCGGCCAGCAAGCCTGGCCGGCCCAGCAGCAGCAGCAGCATCACAGCCCTGGGTTTGGAGTGTGCTCAGCAGGCTGTGTGGCCGACCGCCATCAAGTACCACACCTGTGTGCCAGCTGTCAGGGTTGGGTGGTGAAGACATGGAAGCGGGCTGGGCCGGTGGGCAAGCCAGCCTACACACCACACAGCCAGCATCAGCAATGGCACCAACGGTTGCCAGCAGACCAGCTACCCACAACATGGCACACTCAGACCTTTTACCCGCGCCTGGGGCCAACAGCCCTGCAGTCCCCCACCCTGCCAGCCACCTACCTGCTGCTTTGCTCCAGCCCTTGCCCGGCAGGAGGCTGGAGGAGCTCATGAGCAGGGGGGTGGAGCACAGGGCACCAGGCCGCCTTGCACCCCTGGCACACCCAGCCTTGCACCGGACCCTACCTGGCCAGCCGCCTCCCCCCGCTGGTGAGGGGCCTCCAGGCGAGGCATCGGCAGCCGATCTTGCTGCTGCCTCGCCCAGCCAGTTAAATGGCATGGCAGCGACCAAGGACAGCTGTGCCGCAACCTCCGTCGGTGCAACAGCGCAACGGCTGCCGCGTCGAGCGAGGTCTTTCTCACGGTCCGGACTCGCCAACGAGCAGGCGGAACCAGCTGCGAGGAAGGCGGTGAGGGCGCTGATCTCTCGGCGGTCTCGCTCGGCTCGTGCCCTGCTGCTCGCAGACATAGTCCACGAAAAGCGGCAAGCGCTCTTAGCCGCTGCCAATGCCGGTCCAGAGAGGGTGTCGAAGGATGCTGGCTCGGCAGCAGAGGGAGGCTCAGGAACAGGCCGCAGCAGCCGGACCTCCCGGACCACTGGCAGCATTGCTAGCCAACATCAGAGACCTGCAGCGGATCGTGCACCAGCCTTGACGGAGGCCGCGCACTTCAGCAGTCCAGGGGAGCTTAGCGGCCTGCACCTCTTGCTGCAGCAGCTGAAGGAGAGGCGTCTGCGAGCTGAGACCCCACCCTCGGGGTTTCTTGGAGCAGGTCCTCGTACCAAATCTTTCAGGTCGACGGCGAGCAGAAGCAGTGGCAGCAGTAGAAAGGACCTGGAGAAATCGGCGGCGATGTCCCGATGTCGGCGGAAGTCTGTGTTGGAGAGCAGCCTGTCCGTGGCAGTTTCCGCAGCGGGTTTGTCAAGCTCTAGCAGCCGGCTGCGCAGCAGCACAGCGCAGCATAGACTGCCGCACAGGCTTGAGAAGCGCGTGTCCAGAGGCTCCAGCTCCGTGTTAAGCTCCCGATCATCAGTCGTCTTCCGTTCGCGCGCTTCAAGCCGCAGAAGCTTACTGCTCCGCCGCAGCCACGAATGGGAGGCGGACACGGACGGCTCACACAGTAGCGTAGGGAGGCAGCGCAGCACCGCGTACATGGGGAGACATGAGGAGGGTTTACCTGCGTTGCTGGACTCCATACACCGCGTTCAGCACAGCCGCTCGGCATCCCGCACACAGCGTAGCTTCGTCAGGGGGCCGTGGGGTACGGAACGCAGCAAGCCCAGTGGCACCGGCTCGTCTTCGAGCACACACCGTCCCGGTGTTGAGGGCCGGGAGTCGACGCTGATGGGACGCGTGTCTAGCAGCTCAGAGGCTTCAGAGGCTGTACTGGAGGCGGTCAATGTTGGCCAACGCGGGCAGGAAGGCAGAGCCGACACCCGACCCGAGGTCTATGAGCGTCTAGAGACGCAGCCTTGGCGGCCAGGCCGGCAGCGTCAGACAACAGAACAGTCGTATGCACGCTGATGGATTGCATGTATGAACCAATACTTGCTCCCGGATGTAACAACGGATGCATGTGGTGCCTGTCTCCTGCTGCTGCCATGCTATCAGCTGGTCAGCCTCAAACCCTCCGCCAGGCAGCAACTACAGACATACGCATGTAAGAGTCGATTTACTAACTGGCAGACCTAGCTGATAGTGAGTGACACGTGGCATCTGCAAGATGTCCTGCCATAGTGCTGCCTTTAGCCACCACGTGCTCACGCTCTTAAAGTGACCACGGAGGGATACTAGGCCACATGGTCATACCCTTCCGTCCGTGCTCAAGGCCAGGGAATATGCATCCGTTGCTACACCCGGGGCGATCACAAAGTAGATGAAAAGTATACATGCAAACCATGCAGGCCGCCTATGCAAGCCTTCCGAAGTCGTGCAAACCACCTCTTACTGCCGTCATGGCTGCATCACTCCTGAATATCATTGCACATACATACCGCCATGCCAACATGCATACTGTGCTTGTGATTACCCCACCCTCATGGATTGCGACCTTGTACTTCAGTGCTGCAGGTGGTGCCAAAGTATGCAAGCCTGATGTATGCTGCTGATGCGCAGCTCTCCTCCTGCTCTGTGTCCAACACCTGGCAAAGGAGAGCCTGGCTTCAGCCGAGCCAAGCCCAAGATACAAGTCGAGTTGCTGCCTCCATGACGTGCCTGGCCAGGTCCGTGTGTGTCATAGAAGCCAGCTTGAACCTAGGCTGACAGAGCCACATTCTACAACATTGGTGCAGCTCTGTCAATGCTGGTCGCTGTGCCACCAAGTGTACATGACTGCCACTGACTCATGCTGCTGCTACATGGCCCGGTGCAGTCCAGGCAGCAGGATGATGCAAAGCTGCTATGGCGATACGCTGCGGCAACTTGGTGGGATTGTGATAGCACAGTGCATGCAGGTAAGCTCCGAGACAATGTGACAGCATGGTCACCGTGACAGTTAAAATGGCTCCGATGCAAATGGGAGGGTGTACTGCCCAGTATGCTGAGAGAAGCCCTGTTGCAGTAGAACTGGTTATGCCCATACCTACACACGACATATGTGCTGTGCTGTGGTGGCTTGCAGATGAAGCTGAACTGCCATGTTGGGCTAGTATGGACCATGCTTGTGCATGCATGAGTGCAGACAGGCATGGCAGGCCCAGGCCGTGACGGGTGGGTGCCAGGGTGCAAGGTGAATGCTTCCACCCTTGGAGGACAAAGCCAAGACCCAGGTTGCTGACAGAGCCCATGCCTACTGCAGGCATGTGGCATGTGCCACCACAGGCTGTGGCACGGCCTATGCTGACACCTGACTTGCCCTGCAGCCCTGAGCACATCGCTGACCCTAGGGCCTCCGTGGAGGAGAGGTCCCTGGAACTCCCTGCCAAACTAAACATGTGCATTGAAATTGCACACCATGATATTCACAAGCCTATAGCTGGCGGCATTACTGCCGCATCCAGTATGGCGATGCACACCTCTGGCATGGACATGGGCAGCTGATGACTGGGGATGCTTTGCTTCCTGGGCGGGGCCTGGAGGCCAGGCCCCCAGCCCACCTCCAAGGCTTGCCACCTTCTCTCTTGGTAGCTTTGGCCTGCCAGCCTTGGCAGACGGGGCAAGGCTAGCCAGCCTACCGTTGCTCTGATTGCTAGCATCGTGGAGGGGGGTGGGAGTGGAGCTGCAGCAGCCTTGCCTCGGCGGGCTGGGCAGCCTTGGCAGCTTCTGCAAGCTGGGCAAGTGCATGCCACTGTGGGGTGACTATAACTCTATATCTATATGACTTCGTGAGCCGGGTAGCATGAGTCACTAGAGTGGCGGTGCCGGCTAGGCCGCCAGGGCACAGTCTCCACTTTGACATAAGCTGGTGAGGTGGAGTCACCCCCCTGGCTGGGCTGGCCTTCAGCAAGCAGGTTTGCTGGGGCCCGGCCCCCCAAGTTACTGCGCCGCCCTCTGCTCCTGCTCTGCCAGCCTGCAAGTGCGCCTGCGCAGTTCACCCGCCTGGGGCTGAGGCCAGCGTTGGATGCGGAGGACGCTGCTGCTATCGCAGCCAGGGCCCCCGACACCCTCCCCCCTGGTGCTGACTGGCGGCTAACCTTGCCTGCCTCTGTGGCGCTACTCTCCACTGGCAGCCCCCTGCTGCTATGGGAGGCTGAGCAGAACGGAACGACCATGTCCTGCCGTAGCTGCTGCTGCTGCTGCTGCTGCTGCTGCTCAAGTTCCATGCGCTGCAGGCGCAGACGTGCCAGCAGCAGGTGCAGCCCGCTGACCTGGTCTTTTTCTGCTTGGGACAGCTTTGTAGAGAGCATTGCCCCTCCAGTGGTGTGCCTCCTGTCATTGCTGTCCACTGCCTCCTCCCTCTCACTGCCTGAGGCCTGGCTCCAGGCCAGCTTCCTGCTGTCTTCCAGCGTGAAGCAGGTGACGGGCAATGATGTAATGCTTTGGGCAGTGTGGGCACTCGGAGGTGGGTGTGGCGGCTGCCAGCAGGTGCTGAACGTTTGTGGGTCCACTGGCACCACGGCTGCGGGGCTGTACCTGCCATCACGCGGCTGCGTACAAGTTGAGCCCAGTCTAAAAACACGCTGGCTGCCTGAGCTTGTGAGGGAGACAGGGCGGGGGGTGCCTGTGGGGCTGCATGGGGCAGGGCCGTTGAGGGGCAGGCAGCTGGGTTGAGAAGGGGGCCGGGTGTCCTGCTGGTCGAGGTCGGCTAGCGAGGTGCTGTTCTGCCTGGTGCATGCACAAGGTGGAGGCAGTGGAGGAGGTAGGGGAGAGACCGGGTGCACTGTCAAGCTGGAGGGGGTGGAGGAGGAAGGGAGTGGGCGGTAGCCTGCACATGCCAGCTGTGGCAGGCAGTTCTAGGATAGAATCTCCGAGGCCAGAGCCCAGGCAGTCGATACTGCCTTGGGGTAGTGGTGCACGTGCAGTCGCGACGACTTGCGTGTCAACCGCTGGTGGCGGGGGTTTGGGGCTTGGAGCCGGCTGCACGCCAAGGAGCATGAGGATGCGGGCGGTGCGGCGCGGGTCAATGCTCTGCCGGCGTGACACGTCGCGCATGATGTCCGCCATTTTGGCATGAAGCTGCGGGCAGGAACAATGGGCGACAAACACCTGTGGTGAGGGATGCAGCTAGACGGCGTTTTGGCGGCTTCCTCGCTACAGCTGTACAGCTATAACTGATGGCCTTCGTAGACCACACGGCCCATGAGGAAACTCACACATGAGCCACATGCATGCATCTACATGGACGAAGCCACTCACTTTGTGTCTGCCTGTCGTGCCGTCCGACCAGCTTTGCGAACTCCTTGTGACGAGCAAAGTGATGGTTGCAAACATGGCTACGCCCCCCAGAGCCATGACTGAGATGAGGATCTTGGCAGCGGCGAGAACGCTTGGCGGGGGTGAGCCTGCCTGACTGGGTGGCTGGCCCTCTACACCTCCAGTGCCATCGCCCAGGCTGGTGGCTGTCCCAGTGGAAGAGGAGCTGATGCTGCAGCCTCCCCCACTGCTGCTGGACTGCACAAGGTGCACAGGCAGCATCACAAGTCAGGCATGCACTGCAGCCACGCTTGCATGCAGGTGGGGGTCAGGGCTGCTGGATGGGGTCGAGTCATCAGTGTAAGCACATCGCCAACTAAACGAACTACTCAGCTGTCGGCATCCGACAGCAGGCCAAGCTGCCTCATCCAGACATTCAGTCGACGTGCAGGGCTCTGGCTGCCTGGCCCACCTGAGCCGTGGTGCCACTGGCCAGTAGCGCTGTGGCCGCCTGGGCTGCTAGGTCCGTGATGCCCTGGCAGAGCAGCGGCGCATTGGCTGCCAGGGCCTCCGCGCCGCCCACCACTGTCAGCACCACGTCAGCGGAGGTGCTCAGCACCACATCCTGCGCCACACAGCACACCAGGCAATGGCACCAGGCAGCCTGCAGGCCTCATGCCTGAACAGCAGCGCAGCACACGGCAGGCCAGGCCCGGACCACCGCTCACCTGCAGGCTGGGTGGGCAAGCAACGCTGCCAGGGCCAGGTGTGGGTGCTGCCTGCCAGGCTGACACGGCCCCGACCATGGTGGACGCCAGGCTGGCTGCCGGCCCTCCCCGGCTGCCCTGCGTGGTGATGCTTGTCACCAGGCTGGAGCTGCTGCTGCTGCATGCACCAGTGCTGGCCTGCAGCTGCCTCAGCGCCTGCCCTGATGGCCAGGGTTGAGCTGGGAGCTCAGGGTGACCAGGACCAGTGGCAGCGGCCAGTCGCCTGGACTGCGGCTGGCTGGCTGCAGGTGCCGGCAGGCAGGCCACGCTGACCCAGCTGGAGGGCACACCAGCAGCTGCAGCAACAACGGAGATGAGCTGTAGCTTGGTGGCAGTGGCCTCATCACCTTCAATGCTGTTGGCCAGGGCTGCGGAGCACACGCCTGCTGCCAGGCCCTCGCTGCCTGGTGGGATGGCCAGGGGCAGAGCCAGGAGACGCTGAGTGACCTGCAGGTTGAGGAGCTGCGAGGCGGCCTGCAGGTCACTGCTGCTGGCCTCACTGAACACACCGGCTGGCAGCTGGACCGTCACGCGGCTGCGCACTGACAGCACCCTCTGGCCGCCGCTGACCTGGTCGGAGGGAGTGCTGCTCGCAGTGCTGCCTGGCTGGCTGCCATTGCTGGTGATGCTCACTGCCTGCAGCACCTGGGCCAGCTGGGGCGTCAGCGTCAGGTTCAGCTGGGCAGTGAGGGCATTGATGCTGCTTTGCTGCTGAGGTGCATCACCTGGGGAGGGTGGTGAGGGGCTGGCTGGAGGACTGGGAGGTGGTTGGTGGGGTGGAAATGGTGGTGGGGAGGGGAGTGGTGATGGTGGTGGTGGTGCTTCTTCTGGTGGAGTTGGAAGGAACATAAGTGGTGGACGAGTAACAGAGGAAGGGGATGGAGGAGGAGAAGAGGTGGGTGGAGGGAGAAGACGAGGAGTTGAAGGAGTTCTAGAGTTCGGCATAGGAGGCATAGGAATAGGAGGAGGGGGGAAAGGGGGCAATGGGAAAGGGGTTGGGGGGTTGGGTGGGTCTTGGGAGGGCGGTGGAGGGGAGGGTGGTGGAGGGTAGGGTGGTGGAGGGAAGGGTGGGTCTGGGGAGGGTGGTGGAGGGGTGGGATGGTCTGAGGTGAGCGGTGGAGGGTAGGGTAGTGGAGGGGAGGGTGGTGGAGGGGAGGGTGGTGGAGGGGAGGGTGGGTCTGGGGAGGGTGGTGGAGGGTAGGGTGGTGGAGGGGAGGGTGGTGGAGGGGAGGGTAGTGGAGGGTTGGGTGGTGGAGGGAAGGGTGGTGGAGGCGAGGGTGGGTCTGGGGAAGGTGGTGGAGGGGAGGGTGGTGGAGGGGAGGGTTGTGGAGGATAGGGCGGTGGAGGGGAGGGTAGGTCTGGGGAGGGTGGTGGAGGGGAGGGTGGTGGAGGGGAGGGTGGTGGAGGATAGGGCGGTGAAGGGGAGGGTAAGTCTGGGGAGGGTGGTGGAGGGGAGGGTGGTGGAGGGGAGGGTGGGTCTGGGGAGGGTGGTGGAGGGGAGGGTGGTGGAGGGGAGGGTGGGTCTTGGGATGGCGGCAGAGGGTAGGGTGGTGGAGGGAAAGGTGGTTGAGGGAAGGTTGGGTCTTGGGAGGGCGGTGAAGGGGAGGGTGGTGGAGGGGAGGGTGGGTCTGGGGAGGGTGGTGGAGGGGAGGGTGGTGGAGGGGAGGGTGGGTCTGGGGAGGGTGGTGGAGGGGAGGGTGGTGGAGGATAGGGCGGTGTAGGGGAGGGTAAGTCTGGGGAGGGTGGTGGAGGGGAGGGTGGTGGAGGGGAGGGTGGGTCTTGGGATGGCGGCAGAGGGTAGGGTAGTGGAGGGAAAGGTGGTTGAGGGAAGGTTGGGTCTTGGGAGGGCGGTGAAGGGGAGGGTGGTGGAGGGGAGGGTGGGTCTGGGGAGGGTGGTGGAGGGGAGGGTGGTGGAGGGGAGGGTGGGTCTGGGGAGGGTGGTGGAGGGGAGGGTTGTGGAGGATAGGGCGGTGGAGGGTAGGGTAGGTCTGGGGAGGGTGGTGGAGGGGAGGGTGGTGGAGGATAGGGCGGTGAAGGGGAGGGTAGGTCTGGGGAGGGTGGTGGAGGGGAGGGTGGTGGAGGGGAGGGTGGGTCTTGGGATGGCGGCAGAGGGTAGGGTAGTGGAGAGGAGTGTGGGTCTGGGTGGGGTGGTGGAGGTGAGGGTGGTGGAGGGGAGTGTGGGTCTCGTTGGGGTGGTGGAGGGGAGGGCGGTGGAGGGGATGGTGGTGGAGGGGAGGGTGGGTCTGGGGAGAGTGGTGGAGGGGAGGGTGGTGGAGGGGAGGTTGGGTCTGGGGAGGGTGGTGGAGGGGAGGGTGGTGGAGGGGAGGGTGGGTCTGGGGAAGGTGGTGGAGGGGAGGGTGGTGGCGGGGAGGGTGGTGGAGGGGACGGTCGTGGAGGTGAGGGTGGTGGAGGGGAGGGTGGTGGAGGGGAGGGTGGGTCTGAGGAGGATGGTGGAGGGGAGGGTGGTGGAGGGGAGGGTGGTGGAGGGGTGGGTGGGTCTGAGGAGGATGGTGGAGGGGAGGGTGGTGGAGGGGAGGGTGGTGGAGGGGAGGGTTGGTCTGGGGAGGGTGGTGGAGGGGAGGGTTGAGGAGGATAGGGCGGTGGAGGGTAGGGTAGGTCTGGGGAGGGTGGTGGAGGGGAGGGTGGTGGAGGATAGGGCGGTGAAGGGGAGGGTAAGTCTGGGGAGGGTGGTGGAGGGGAGGGTGGTGTAGGGGAGGGTGGGTCTGGGGAGGGTGGTGGAGGGGAGGGTAGTTGAGCGGAGGGTGGTTGAGGGAAGGTTGGGTCTTGGGAGGGCGGTGAAGGGGAGGGTGGTGGAGGGGAGGGTGGGTCTGGGGAGGGTGGTGGAGGGGAGGGTTGTGGAGGATAGGGCGGTGGAGGGTAGGGTAGGTCTGGGGAGGGTGGTGGAGGGGAGGGTGGTGGAGGGGAGGGTGGTGGAGGGGAGGGTGGTGGAGGGTAGGGTAGGTCTGGGGAGGGTGGTGGAGGGGAGGGTGGTGGAGGGGAGGGTGGTGGAGGGAAGGGTGGTGGAGGGGAGGGTGGGTCTGGGGAAGGTGGTGGAGGGGAGGGTGGTGGCGGGGAGGGTGGTGGAGGGGACGGTCGTGGAGGTGAGGGTGGTGGAGGGGAGGGTGGTGGAGGGAAGGGTGGTGGAGGGGAGGGTGGGTCTGGGGAGGGTGGTGTAGGGGAGGGTGGGTCTTGGGAGGGTAATGGAGGGGAGGGTGGAGGAGGGGAGGGTGGTGGAGGGGAGGGTGGGTCTGAGGAGGATGGTGGAGGGGAGGGTGGTGGAGGGGATGGTGGTGGAGGGGTGGGTGGGTCTGAGGAGGATGGTGGAGGGGAGGGTGGTGGAGGGGAGGGTGGTGGAGGGGAGGGTTGGTCTGGGGAGGGTGGTGGAGGGGAGGGTTGAGGAGGATAGGGCGGTGGAGGGTAGGGTAGGTCTGGGGAGGGTGGTGGAGGGGAGGGTGGTGGAGGATAGGGCGGTGAAGGGGAGGGTAAGTCTGGGGAGGGTGGTGGAGGGGAGGGTGGTGTAGGGGAGGGTGGGTCTGGGGAGGGTGGTGGAGGGGAGGGTAGTTGAGGGGAGGGTGGTTGAGGGAAGGTTGGGTCTTGGGAGGGCGGTGAAGGGGAGGGTGGTGGAGGGGAGGGTGGGTCTGGGGAGGGTGGTGGAGGGGAGGGTTGTGGAGGATAGGGCGGTGGAGGGTAGGGTAGGTCTGGGGAGGGTGGTGGAGGGGAGGGTGGTGGAGGGGAGGGTGGTGGAGGGGAGGGTGGTGGAGGGTAGGGTAGGTCTGGGGAGGGTGGTGGAGGGGAGGGTGGTGGAGGGGAGGGTGGTGGAGGGAAGGGTGGTGGAGGGGAGGGTGGGTCTGGGGAAGGTGGTGGAGGGGAGGGTGGTGGCGGGGAGGGTGGTGGAGGGGACGGTCGTGGAGGTGAGGGTGGTGGAGGGGAGGGTGGTGGAGGGAAGGGTGGTGGAGGGGAGGGTGGGTCTGGGGAGGGTGGTGTAGGGGAGGGTGGGTCTTGGGAGGGTAATGGAGGGGAGGGTGGAGGAGGGGAGGGTGGTGGAGGGGTGGGTGGGTCTGAGGAGGATGGTGGAGGGGAGGGTGGTGGAGGGGAGGGTGGTGGAGGGGAGGGTTGGTCTGGGGAGGGTGGTGGAGGGGAGGGTTGTGGAGGATAGGGCGGTGGAGGGTAGGGTAGGTCTGGGGAGGGTGGTGGAGTGGAGGGTGGGTCTTGGGATGGCGGCAGAGGGTAGGGTAGGTCTGGGGAGGGTGGGTCTTGGGAGGGTAATGGAGGGGAGGGTGGAGGAGGGGAGGGTGGTGGAGGGGAGGGTGGGTCTGGGGAGGGTGGTGGAGGGGAGGGTGGTGGAGGGGAGGTTGGATCTGGGGAGGGTGGGTCTGGGGAGGGTGGTGGAGGGGAGGGTGGTGGAGGGGAGGGTGGGTCTGGAGGGGTAGGGTGGGTCTGGGGTGAGGTGGGTCTGGGGAGGGGTGGGGGGGGGTGGAGGGGAGGGGGGTGGACGGGAGTGTGGGTCTGGGTGGGGTGGTGGAGGGGAGGGTGGTTGAGGGAAGATTGGGTTTTGGGAGGGCGGTGGAGGGGAGGGTGGTGGAGGGGAGGGTGGGTCTGGGGAGAGTGGTGGAGGGGAGGGTGGTGGAGGGGAGGTTGGATCTGGGGAGGGTGGGTCTGGGGAGGGTGGTGGAGGGTAGGGTGGGTCTGGGGAGGGTGGTGGAGGGGAGGGTGAGTCAGGGGAGGGTGGTGGAGGGGAGGGTGGGTCTTGGGAGGGTGGTGGAGGAGAGGGTGGTGGCGGGGAGGGTGGTGGCGGGGAGGGTCGTAGAGGGGAGGGTGGTGGAGGGAAGGGTGGTGGAGGGGAGGGTGGGTCTGGGGAAGGTGGTGGCGGGGAGGGTGGTGGCGGGGAGGGTGGTGGAGGGGACGGTCGTGGAGGTGAGGGTGGTGGAGGGGAGGGTGGTGGAGGGAAGGGTGGTGGAGGGGAGGGTGGGTCTGGGGAGGGTGGTGGAGGGGAGGGTGGGTCTTGGGAGGGTAATGGAGGGGAGGGTGGTGGAGGGGAGGGTGGTGGAGGGGAGGGTGGGTCTGGGGAGGGTGGTGGTGGAAGGGAGGGTGGTGGAGGGTAGGGTGGTGGAGGGTAGGGTGGTGGAGGGGAGGGTGGGTCTGAGGAGGGTGGTGGAGGGGAGGGTGGTGGAGGGGAGGGTGGGTCTGGGGAGGGTGGTGGAGGGGAGGGTGGTGGAGGGGAGGGTGTTGGAGGGGAGGGTGGGTCTGGGGAGGGTGGTGAGGGGAGGGTGGGAGGGAGGTTGGGTGGGGGGGGGAGGGGAGGGTGGTGGAGGGGAGGGTGGGTGGGGAGGGTGGTGGAGGGGAGGGTGGGGGGGGAGGGAGGTCTGGGGAGGGCGGTGGAGGGGAGGGTGGTGGAGGGGAGGGAGGGTCTGGGGAGGGTGGTGGTGGAGGTGAGGGTGGTGGAGGTGAGGGTGGTGGAGGGTAGGGCGGTGGAGGGGAGGGTGGGTCTGGGTAGGGCGGTGGAGGGGAGGTTGGTGGAGGGGAGGGTGGTTGAGGGAAGGTTGGGTCTTGGGAGGGTGGTGGAGGGGAGGGTGGTGGAGGGGAGGGTGGGTCTGGGTGGGGTGTTGCAGGGGAGGGTGGTAGGGGGAAAGGTGGTGGAGGGGAGTGTGGGTCTGGGGAGGGTGGTGGAGGGGAGGGTGGTTGAGGGAAGGTTGGGTCTTGGAAGGGCGGTGGAGGGGAGGGTGGTGGAGGGGAGGGTGGGTCTGGGGAGGGTGGGTCTGGGGAGGGTGGTGGAGGGGAGGGTGGGTCTAAGGATGGCGGTGTAGGGGAGGGTGGCGGAGGGGAGGGTGGTGGAGGATAGGGTGGTGGAGGGTAGGGTGGTGGAGGGAAGGGTGGGTCTGGGGAGGGTGGTAGAGGGTAGGGTGGTGGAGGGGAGGGTGGTGGAGGGGAGGGTGATGAAGGGAAGGGTGGTAGAGGGTAGGGTGGTGGAGGGGAGGGTGGGTCTGGGGAGGGTGGTGGAGGGGAGGGTGGTGGAGGGTAGGGCGGTGGAGGGGAGGGTGGGTCTGGGGAGGGTGGTGGAGGGGAGGGTGGGTCTGGGGAGGGTGGTGGAGAGGAGGGTGGTAGAGGGTAGGGTGGTGGAGGGTAGGGTAGTGGACGGGAGGGTGATGGAGGGTAGGGAGGTGGAGGGGAGGGTGGGTCTGGCGGCGGGAAAGTGATGGGGGGATGGGTGGGGGTTTTGATAGCCCAAGGGGTGGATGGAGCAGGTTGAGGGGGTGGACGCCGGTCCACCCCGTCAGTGCTGCTTTCTTCTTGTGGTAACTCAATCTCTGGAAAGGGTGGTGGCGAACCTGGATGAGGGTAGGGATAATACAGATCAGATGACTATGCTCTCCGTGGTAGGGATAGGGTGGGCTGGGGAGATGGTGATTCTCGATATGAATGATTATGGCAAGAGGGAGGAGAACAGTGACATGATGAAAGGGATGGCCGGTTGAGGAGCAGCTCAGGGTGTGGGTAAGGAGGGGCAGGGGCAGGGGCAGGGGCAGGGGCAGGGGCAGGGGCAGGGGCAGGGGCAGGGGCAGGGGCAGGGGCAGGGGCAGGGGCAGGGGCAGGAGGGAGCTTGAAGTAGCCCACCCATACGACTCAAACAAAGATCATGACAATTAAGCAGGATGCAAGCAGTATGACCTTCTCTCAACCGCAACCATGTTGAAACCTCACCTGGAGGATAACACTCTTGAATTGGTATACTGCACACCTGCAGTTGCAAGGGTCGAGTCACTTGACTAGAGTCTGAAAGCTGTGCAAATTATGAGTACTGAAGGACGTGCAGGAGGCTGCGGCAGTGCCTTGTGTGCAACCCACGGCTACACTCATCCAGCTTCCTTGCAATGGTGCAAATGTGCAGTAGCCTAGAGTTGCCCCACTGGGGTCCAGCTGGCAGCTGAGCCATAGGGGCAGCTGCGCGAGCCCAGCCATAACAAGGAAGGAATGGGGGTAGGGCCAGCCAGACTGAGAGGTGGTGGTTTGCTGCGAGGCTGATGGTGGGACTCCACGTCAGCTCAGCTAGGACTAACCAGGGGGCACGGTTAACAGCTGGTGGGTTGCAGCCACCTTTGACCTGCATTCTGCACTGAACTACGCACCTGGGTCCCTTCAGGTGACACGATGCATACTTGCCAGGGCCGTGTGCAGCCGCCAGCCATGCACTGAACAATGCCGGCACAGTTGTCTGTGCTCGCACAGCTGGCCACTAGCTGAGTGCACACTTCTGTGCTGGCATCTAGACTGCTTCCTAAGCCCATCAGGTTCGACGAGCAGGAGCTGGATTGACAGGTTCCTGTCCCGGTACAGCACTTGGCCAGCAGCTGCCCTGTGCTACTGTAGCACCACGTGTTAGGAGGTGTGCAACTGCTCTCTGCGTGCAGGTGAAAGAACAGCACCCCAACATAAACAGCTCAGATCTTAAGTCTGCGACGAACCTTGGACTGCGCTTACCCAGTACCGGTCCTTGATTACGATATTGCCCAGCGCTTGTCCAGCTGCTCGCATCTGCGGCATCAATGTGACCACGCACCTTTCAGGCTTGCACTGTGTATCGGTGCATCTAAAACGGTGGAGATGATACTCACCATCTGGCTGGCAGGCAACACAGTACAGCAGAAGGGCAACGCATAAAGTACTTTGCGTTCGGCACCCCCGCAGGGATCCGCCGCACATTTAATGGCACTAGACGTGAGGCGAACCATGCTGAACCGGCGTGAGTTCCATTTTTGCAGATTGCGAGGATCGTCATGTAAAATCACCAAAATTTTCTGCCGAAAGGTCCATCATGACAAAATCATATAAAGTTCAACCGGTCCTGCCAGCCCGCCTTGTCCCAATTGGACTCCCCAAGCATATCAGAGAGCCTGTTATACAGTGCACAGCGGCACACACTTTACTCATCAATGAGCTACGGACAATATGGATCCTATTTGCGTTCGTGTGAAATGAATTCATACTTATTGCCTCCAAGTTCCCTACATCCCCCCTGCTACTCCAAATTACGGCAAGGGTAGTAATTGAACACAGGCTGCGAGCTCATGCCCACCTTAGCTCAGCCGTTCTGGTGTGTGTACCTCTAGCTAGAGCCCTAGAAGCTCTTGCCCACACACATCCCTTTTGGGAGGGGTTCGTTGCTCATATTGTTGTATTGTCGTGCTGTAGCTAGTTATTGCCTGCCCAGCCCATCGGGAAAGCAGAAAGCTGTTCAATGCATGGGACTTGCAAAACAGAAGTGCAAACAAAGACATCCCGGACAGCTAAGACTGCCTGGGAAGCAGCATGGCCCACCCAAGGCCCAGCAGCAGCAGCCTGCTGTAGCGTAGTAGTGTGTGCCTCCCCACTTGAGCTGTCATCAGCTCACAATCATCGCATGTTTTTCATTCCAACTCGACAGCATGGCCCTCAGGGTCAGGCAATAGTGTAGGTGATAGGCACTCATGCACCATGTCCATACTATAACATAATATAATGGACTCCATATGCATTGGGTATACTCCTCACAGCCCATTAAAACTATTAAAGTTGGGCCACTAGTGGTCCCTAGTATTCTCGCTAGTAGCCGCCAGTGGCCACTACTGGTCCGGCTCAAATGGAGGCCCTAGTGAGGGACAAGGGGTCAGGCGGCCTTGAAGGGGGCTGCCTGGAGCAGCTCTAGCACTGGAGCTGTGCAGTGAAGGTAATGCACAGCCATAGAACAGCTACTATTGAGCCACGTTAACCAGCAGCAGCAGCAGCAGCCACAGTGCTATGCCGCTGAGTTTAGCGACGCTCAATTGATGGTTATAGGCTATAATTTATACATATTTATACATATTTATAAATTATAGCCAACAGCCGCATGGCGCAAGTGAGTAGATGAGGGCCATGCCACACTAAAGCGAACCAAGGCAAGACACTGTAATGCGTCGCACGCATTGCATCGCACCCAGCATCCTTAGTGGGTTGCTGTCAACTTTACCACCTGGTCTCTTCGTGGCTCCTGGGACCATCGGGGCAGTTTAAGGTCACGATGGTGTAGTGGCGTTCTACCACCAGCGCTGTGAAGCTATGGCACCTCTTGCCGCGGTGGGCGCCGGTACTGGCTTTAAGCGTGCGACTTCAATGCTCTTTAACGTTCTGGTGAGCTCGCGTGCGTGAGAGGAATTCTCTGCGTTGCGTCAGGGTTCCCGATGGTCCTTACGGTCCCTCGTGCAGGCTGATGAAGAGGACACGGGCAAGGCACAGCAGGCGCTCCAGGCCGTAGCGCGGAAGGTCCAAGGCCCTGCAGCGGCAGCCGGGCAGGGTCAGCTGCGGCAGTCGCCGCACGTGCCGCCAGGTCAGCAGCAGTTGGGTTAGCGGTGCAGCAGCCCAAGCTGCCCGATGTGTATGAGAGGAGGCCCGCGCCCTGTGCTGCAGGTGCAGGCCCTCTGGTTCCACCTGCAGAGCAGGCAACGGAGGCAATCGTGGCAGGCAGCCTGCAGTCCCCGGTACCCACCCCCGCCCTCGCTCCTTCCCCGCACCCAGCCTCCGTGACTCAGGGCTCAGGGGGTCTCAGCGTGGATGCAGATGCTGCAGCCATGGCGGCTGACCGGGCCTGCCTGGCGGAGCAGCTGCAGGGCTTCACGCCAGAGGTCATCCTGCGGGAGCTGCTGGGGAGCCTGTTCGTGCACCCCAGCCAGCTGACGTATGAGGGGCTGCTGGGGGAGGGCGCGTTTGCCACAGTGCACAAGGCCAGGTGGGGCTGGGGTGAGGGGGCAAGGCCCAGGGACTGGGTTTCAAATCAGGCTCAGGCCAGGGTTTGAACCTTACCCTCCTCCTTAGCCAATCCACGGGCAGCTGGTGTAGTCGGGTGGGCAGACAGCTGGGGCAGGCGGGTGGGTGGGCGAGCACTGGCTCCGCTTGTGTGCCTGGTGGTATGTGTGCCTACCCGGGTGTGGCCCTATTTGTGTGTGGCCCCACTGCAAACAGATTCATGGTGGTTGCAAAGCTTGCATATCCCATGCAGCCATGTGGGGCAGGAGATTTGAAGAGGAAGAGATGTAGCCCGTTGTCTCAGCCAGCGCAGAGGGTGGAGAGGGTGGGACACAGCTGAGATCTGTGCGGACAGCTCCATGGACCCCCTCTACCAGATACCCCCTCTACACACATCCAATGCCCTGCTTGGCCAGCACCCCTGCCGTCAGCCTCCCTTCCCGCTCAGCACTGGGCGCAACAGTTGCCCTCATGCAGGGGAGGGGCTGGGGGCTGGGGCTGGGGGGTCAGGGGCTGCGGACACTCCTCAGACAGGACAGCCCACCCCCGCCGCCTGCCGCTAGCTTACCCCCCTGATCCCTGTCCCCTCCTCTGCCTCGGCTCTGCCCCTACCCCGCCTGCAGCCTGCTCCCAGCCCCTGACCCCCTGGCCCCCCCAGACACCCCCCCGGGGCCCGCCCTGGAGGTAGCTGTGAAGCAGCTGAAGCCTGAGGTGCTGTCCAGCCATGCAGACCTCAAAGACTTCCTCATGGAGCTAAACGTCATGCGCAAACTGCAGCACCTGTGAGTTGAACCCCTCACCCACCCGGCAGCCCAACAGTACCCGACTCACCCCACAGCGGCCACCCCCTGCCCCTCACCCCCTGCCCCTCACCCCCTGCCCCTCACCCCCTGCCCCTCACCCCCCTGCCCCTCACCCCCTGCCCCTCACCCCCCTGCCCCTCACCCCCTGCCCCTCACCCCCCTGCCCCTCACCCCCCCTGCCCCCTGCAGCAACGTGGTGCACATCCTGGGCATTGGTGCCTCCCAGCTGGACAGCCTGGACTCAGTGCGGCGCAGCATGTACGTGGTGCAGGAGGCCTGTGGGGGGGGCACCCTCAAGCACATGGTGGTGAGGCAGATGACCAGCCGGTGGGTGGGGTGGGGTTTGGGGGTGGGTGGGTGGAGTGGGTGCCTGCCTGGCCCTGCCTGCTGCTGCTGCCTGCCTGCCTGCCTGCCTGCCTGCCGCCTGCCTCGCCTGCCTGCCTGCCTGCCTGCCTGCCTGCCTGCCTGCGCTGCCTGCTGCCTGCCTGCCTGCCTGCCTGCCTGCCTGCCTGCCTGCTGCTGCCTGCCTGCCTGCCTGCCTGCCTGCCTGCCTCGCCTGCTGCTGCCTGCCTGCCTGCCTGCCTGCCTGCCTGCCTGCCTGCTGCCTGCCTGCCTGCCTGCCTGCCTGCCTGCCTCGCTGCCTGCCTGCCCTGCTGCCTGCCTGCCTGCCTGCCTGCCTGCCTGCCTGCCTGCCTGCCTGCCTGCCTGCCTGCCTGCCTGCCTGCCTGCCTGCCTGCCTGCCTGCCTGCCTGCCTGCCTGCCTGCCTGCCTGCCTGCCTGCCTGCCTGCCTGCCTGCCTGCCTGCCTGCCTGCCTGCTGCCTGCTGCCTGCCTGCCTGCCTGCCTGCTGCTGCCTGCCTGCCTGCCTGCCTGGCCTGCCTGCCTGCCTGCCTGCCTGCCTGCCTGCCTGCCTGCCTGCCTGCCTGCCTGCCTGCCTGCCTGCCTGCCTGCCTGCCTGCCTGCCTGCCTGCTGCTGCCTGCCTGCCTGCCTGCCTGCTGCCTGCCTGCCTGCCTGCCTGCCTGCCTCCTGCCTGCCTGCCTGCCTGCCTGCCTGCCTGCCTGCCCCTGCCTGCCTGCCTGCCTGCCTGCCTGCCTGCCTGCCTGCCTGCCTGCCTGCCTGCCTGCCTGCCTGCTGCCTGCCTGCCTGCCTGCCTGCCTGCCTGCCTGCCTGCCTGCCTGCCTGCCTGCCGCCTGCCTGCCTGCCTGCCTGCCTCCTGCTGCCTGCCTGCCTGCCTGCCTGCCTGCCTGCCTGCCTGCCTCCTGCCTGCCTGCCTGCCTGCCTGCCTGCCTGCCTGCCTCTGCCTGCCTGCCTGCCTGCTGCCTGCCTGCCTCCTGCCTGCCTGCCTGCCTGCCTGCCTGCCTGCCTGCCTGCCTGCCTGCCTGCCTGCCCTGCCTGCCTGCCTGCCTGCCTCCTGCCTGCCTGCCTGCCTGCCTGCCTGCCTGCCTGCTGCCTGCCGCTGCTGCCAACAGAGCAACACATGGGAATAGAGAAGGCAGCATGGTGGTGGTACCCTGCGGGCCAATGTCAACTGCATGGGTGACCCATCACACTGCATGGGTGCCATGGAGGTGCTGGGTGCAGGGTTAAGCCCCCTGCATGTTTGCAGCACAGGGTGGTCTGCAATGTATGCGGCATCGCTTGGCTTCTCAGCGACCAAAGCAGCCAACTGCTTCAGCCAACCAGGGGGAAGCAGCCGTCTCCCCTCCCCTGACCCTGTACAAATATTTTCCCCACCCCCCTCGCCCCCGCCTCCCGCTCGCCCCCCCCTTTCTCCCCGCCCTGCCTCATGCCACTACCCCTGGCTGCATGGCGCCCTGTGGTGCAGGTCCGCTGTTTATGATCACGATGACGCCCTGCGCTGGATGAGCGACATTGCAGCCGCCCTGCACTACCTGCATGACGTGTGCAAGCCCATGATCATCCACCGGGACCTGAAGGTGGGTGGAAGCTGCAGCCAGCAGTAAGCCCGCACCCGGCACCCAGGGCATGCATGCAGCAGAGCTTTGTAGCTTCAAACGCCTTGAGCTGGCTCAGTGGCCGGGCAAGGAATTACTCTCACTCTCACTCACCCATTACTCAGTGCAGTGCTTCACCCCTTGACACCTGAAACTTCACACCTCACACCTCACGCCTCACACCTGCAGCTGGACAATATCTTACTGACCGGGGACAAGCGCTGTGCCAAGCTGGTGGACTTTGGACTGCACAAACGCGCGAGGTTGAACGCTGCGACAGGATCGCTGTACGCCCCGACGGCAGGGGCAGGGGGCGTGGGGCTGGCGGCAGGCCAGTATGACGAGAGGTAGGCAGTCGGTTAGTTGGTTGGTGGGTTGGTGGGTGGGTTGGTTGGTCGGCTGACATGTTGATGAGATTGTCAAGTCAAGCAGGCGGGTAGGTGTCCAGAGCTGATTGCCTGCATGGGCATCTCTGCCCCATCCTTCGAGCTGCCCTTCCCCCCAGCACGCCTACCCCCACCTGTACCTTCTACCTTTTGTACATGATGCCTGCCTCACCCATGCCGAGGCTGCCTGAATGTCAGCAGTGGTCAGCTGAGTCCCATGCCTGGACCTCACTGCCCCCCACCCCTGCTCTGCCTCCCCCATTTTGCTCTCCTGCCCTCCTTCCTGCACCTGCACCCGCACCCGCACCCGCACCCGCACCCGCACCCGCACCTGCACCTGCACCCGCACCTGCTGCCTATGCCTCCCCCGGCACCCAGGCTGCCTGACTGTCAGCATTGGACAACCTAGGCCTCCCTTGCTTCCCTTCCCTCCCCTCCTCCTGCTGCCACCCCCCACCTCTGACCTGTTGCTGCTGTGTGATTCATGAAACGCCAGGTCCTACTACGGTGGCACCGCCTACGCCAACGCCAGTGTGCACTTCAATGCCAGCCTGCACGCCCCCCAGCTGAACCCCAGCGTGCATCACAATGCCAGCCTGCACCGGGCCAACACCGCCCTGGCCCTCCTGCGCAAAAGCACCTCCGCCATGGCGCTGAGCGGCAGCCAAGGCAGAGCCCCTGGGCAGCAGGGGGGTGGGGGGGGCCAGGGGAAGCCCGGTGACGCTTGCACAGCCTCTGCCACAGCCTCTCTGCACAACGCAGTGGCAGCCCTGGCAGCCTTGGGCCAGGCGGAGCCACAGCAGCCCCTGGACGCCCCTGACCTCACTTCCGCTTATGCGGCGGTGGCAGGGGTGGTCGGGGAGGGCAGCCAGGCACATCCCGGCTTGCAGCAGCAGCGGCAGCAGCAGCAGGGGGGGGCGGCTGGGTCAGGAGGGGGGGTGCAAGAGAAGCTCAAGATGCCGTCTCTGAAGGTGACCGCAGCATTCAGGGCGTGTTGCATGGCCAGGCCGTGCAGGGCAGCTGGGAGGGCAGGGCTAGGCATGAGTGAGACATGAGTGAGGGACAGGGTGGGCCTGGGCGGGGGCTGGGCTAGGGGGAGAGGCTAATAGGCGTGTGAGTATGTTTGTTGGGCGCGGCGGCAGCAGTTGCTGCTCAGGGCTGCGGCGCCTGCTTGTGAAAGGCTGGGTGCAGCAGCAGGTGGTGCGCCAGCCATGATGGGGACACCCAGTCCTCGACCCCGCTGCAAAGGGCTCTGAGTTCACACTGTGGTGCGACAACCTGTGCACCGGCGTCGCCAAACAGTGTGCCCACCCCACCCCACCCCACCCCACCCACCCCCTGAATCCCACATGCGCTGTGTGTGACTTCAGCCTGTGATCACACTCTGCATGTGTGTGGCTGCAGGCGCTGGTGCAGGCCGCCTCCATGGCCGCGGTGCTGGACCCCCAGGCGCCCGCCATGATGCTCAAGGTGTACAGCCACACCTCCCTTACGGCCCTGGACTCCCAGGACAGCCCCCTCACCGCCCCTGCCACCTCCTCCACCCACCAACCAACAGCACAACCCCAACCAACACCACAGCAGCAGCAGCAGCAGCAGCAGCAGCAGCAGCAGCAGCAGCAGGTTGATCAGGCTGGGATGATGGGGAGGGGCGACGTTAGCACAGGGAAAAGGGAGGCTGGTGCAGCTGCTGGTGGGGCACCTCAGACGCTGCCCCTAGCTGAGGTACTGACGCACTCCTCCCCCACCCCAGCCGCCCCCCTGCTGCCTCCCCCCCACCCCCGCTGACCTCACTGCCTCTGCTGACTCAGCGGCAGCCGCATTGCCATTCATACAGAAAGCCACACGTGGCAGCAGCATCGCTATGAAGGCCCTCATGGCGGCAGGCCACCACCCCACCCCACCCCTCTCCCCCGCCCCCACTTCCGCCCCACCCCTCCTCCACACCACCCCTTCGCAGCAATACTCCTCACCCATTGCTGGTCTGGGTGCAGCTGCTGCTGCCCCCCTCCCCCCCTCCAGCCTGGCCCCCCCTGCCGCCCACCCCAGGAGCCACCTGCTGCTGCCCCCCGGCCCGGCTGCCCCTGCCACCCCCCCCAGCCCCAGTGTTGCATGGCCTACCCGCTGGCCTGGCCACCCTGCTGCGTGACCCCAGCCAGCGGGGCACCCTCCACAGCCTGGGGGTGCTGCTGGCAGCAGAGGCCAGAGGCCCCCCCTCCCCCTCCCCTGACCAGTCTTGCCTGCAGCAGCAGCAGGGGGGGGGCAGCATGGATGGTGGGGGGGTGGCGGGGCAGGGTGAGCAGGGCAGGGTTGGGGGGTCGCTGCGGGCGGGGCGGGGCCTGCTGCCAGGGATGCGTCAGCCTCTCCCCTCTTCCAATGACTGGTCAGTACACCGCAAGATGCTCGCCCTCATGGCACTGGACCAACAGGGGCAGCAGGCAGAGGGGAGTCAGGCGCCTGGGGGGGAGGGGAAGGCTGGGGGGGAGGGGGCGGCACGGGGGCCCTCTCAGCCTGCACCCAAGATCGTGGCCTTTGAGACGGATGTGGTGGTGGAGGGGCTGCCTGACGCCGCTGCCATGGGGCTGGCGCCTAAACTGGCACCTTGGAGAGGTGACGGGCCTATGGAGGTGCCTGTGGCCAGCAGCTTGTATGGCCCTGGTCCTGACGGGGATTTGAACCCGGCACCTCAACCCATGAACTACTGCCTGCTGGCTCACAAGCCGGGGCTCCAGGCGTACGGGGCTATGGGGCTGCCCATGAAGACGATTCGCGAGGATTCGCGAGCCTCGTTAGATCTGACCCACAGCTCCACGGCTCTGATACTGCAGCCGTCAGGGGCAAGCCTGGGCAAGGCCGAGGGGCAGGGGCAGGGGCAGGGGCAGGGGCAGGGGCAGGGGCAGGGGCAGGGGCAGGGGCAGGGGCAGGGGCAGGGGCAGGGGCAGGAGGGGGTGGCGGCGGCAGCACAAGGCTGGGTAGGTCACGACGGCAGTGTGCGGGGGAGGGGCAGGGGGGTGTTGGGGGCTGCCAAGGGGCTCTCGGCTGTGCAGGAAACTGACTCGTCAGCTGCCCAGCTGGTCCCAAACCAGCAGCTGGAAGAAGCCCTAGCCCAGCTGGATGACAGGAGGGGGGAAGGCGAGCCAGGTAGGAAGGGCGGGAAGGCGGTGGGCGGGGCGGGTCAAGGAGGGGCAGGAGGGGCGCGCTGACTGACCTGGTGGGAGGGACTGGGCTGGGTCAGACGCTTGGTGGCAGCCCCACCCCTGGTGCCGCCTCCCCAGCCAACAGAAGCTGGCACAAGGGCAGCGGCAAGTCCTTGCTGGCCCAGCCCACCCCCCTGTCCGGCTCAAAGGGAGGGGAACGAAGGCCTGGGGCTGCGGCAGACGCCAAGTTTGGGGCAGCCTTTGCGGACGCCACCCAGCAGGTGGGTGTGGGTAGAGAGGGGGAGGGGAGGGGGAGGGTGTGCGACTAATGCTAACCCTAACCCTTACCCTAACCCTATGCTGCAGGTGGGGGGAGGGGGGAGGGGGGAGGGGAGGAGGGTTATGGTCAGCGCCTAACCCTAACCCTAACCCTATTCAATAGCCAGCAGGGGGGCAGCCAGCCAACTGGTAGTGGGGCTGGTTTGGGGGGCCAGGCAGGGCAGGTACAGCAGTTGGTGGATGGCTATTGCCCATTACCCCTCTCACACCCCTCACCCTCCTGCACCTCCCTCCTAACCTCCCTCCTAACCTCCATCCACCCCCTCGTGTTCCCTCACTCCCTTCCTCTGCCTCTGTGCTCTGAGTGTGACTGTGAGTGTGACTGTGAGTGTGGAGTGTGACCATGAGTGTAGGGGGGTGGGGGCGTTAATGAAGCGGTGCAGCCAGCTGGTTTATTATGCTGGACTGCCCTGCTGCCCGGCACTGGGTGACCCGCTGCAGGTGGGCAGCCTGATGTACATGAGCCCCGAGCTGGTGGTGGGGCATGCTTACAACGAGAAGGTGGACGTGTTCAGCTTTGGTGCGGGGGGCCGGGGCACGGAGCCAGAACCTGGGCAGCTGAAGCTGAGGGGGTGGGGTGGGGTGGGGTGGGGGTGTGTGTGTGTGGGGGGGGTGGGGGGGGGTGTGTGTGGGGGGGGTGGGGGGGGGGCTGGGGGGTGGGGGGTGGGGGTGGGGGTGGGGGGTGGGGGGTGGGGGGTGGGGTCGGGGGGGTTGGGGTCGGGGGGTGGGGTCGGGGGGTGGGGTCGGGGGGTGGGGTCGTGAGGTGTGCAGACAGGGTCATTCACCATGCTGGTTGGATGCAGAGGGAAGGGGGCTGAAGTGGAGGTGACTCTGGTGACCTCCCTCCCATTGTGTCGGTGGCTGTGCAAAACAGTGGGCTGGGTGTCTCAAACACCTTGGCCTGGCTGCCACCTGCCCCTCAGCTCTTCGTGGGGTGGTTGGGTGGTTGGAGCCGCATTGCTTGCTCATATGTGCATGGAGTTCTCGGTGGGGGGCTAGGAGGGAGTGGCAGTCAGGGCTCAAAAGGTTCAGGGGCTCTGAGCAGGGCCTCATTGCTTGCTGGGTGCCAGGACCAGGAGGCTAAGTGGGGGATGCCTGCTGCTGCTGCTGCTGCCTGCTGCTGCTGCCGCTGCCTGCTGCTGCTGCCGCTGCCTGCCGCTGCTGCCGCTGCCTGCTGCTGCTGCCGCTGCCACTGCTGCTGCTGCTGCCGCTGCTCCTCACAAGCCTGCTGTGCCATCCCCCCGCAGCCATCATCATGTACGAGCTGTTCACGGGGCGGCTGCTGGCATTCCGAGCGGAGTTCATGACGGGGGACGAAAGTGTGGTGGAGGAGTACGTGCAGGCGCGAGCCAAGGTCAGTGCAGCGCCTGACACACAGCTCAGCCCCGCCTCGCCCCTACGCTGCCCCCTGTGGCCCCTGTGCCCTGATCCCCCTTGCAATCTCCTCCTGCGCCCCCCCATGCATCCACCCCTGCCTCTGACACCTTAACACCCACATGCACTGCCTGTGCCCCGTGTGCCCTGCTCCCACCTTCACTCTTCTCTTCACTCCCCGCTTCACTCCCCCATCACTCCTCGCTGTATGAGCCCGTGCAGGAGCCCCCTATATCAGCCATTCCCTCTGACACCCTACCACCCACATGTGGTGCCTGGCCCTGACACCCTACCTGCACACCCACCTGTGCCTACCGCCTTCTGCTGCAAGCCCCCCGCTTCATGCCCAAGTCCTTACTGCTGCTGCCGTCCTGGATTGTCACCACGCCGCCATGCCCCTTAGCCGCTGCTGCCTCCCTGTCGGCCACAGGGGGCTCGGGAGAAGCTGCCCAGCAGGTGGCCGGCGCCCCTGGCTTCCCTGGTGGCTGACTGCTGGGCTCAGGACCCGCAGGCCCGCCCCGGCTTTGCTGTGATCCAGCAGCGGTTGAGGGAGATGGCGGCCGCGGGGCTGTTCAGGGACGGCAGCAGCAGCAAGGACGTGGGCAAGAAGCGGGCAGCAGGGCAGGCTAGTGGGGGCGCAGGGGGAGGATGCTGTGCCGTGATGTAAGGCAATAAAAATTGTTGGGATGCCTGGACACAGCATGGAGCCAGGAGGAGTGGGTGTGGGCCTGGCCGGGGTGAGGGTGTCCCAGCCGCTGACGGACGGCAGAGTGCATACCAGGATAGGGGAGAAGGAGGAGGGAGGAGGGAGGAGGAGATGGGGGAGGAGAGGGGAGGAGATGGGGGAGAAGATGGGAGGAGATGGGAGGAGAGGGGAGGAGAGGGGGAGGAGATGGGAGGAGAGGGGAGGAGATGGGAGGAGACGGGAGGGTGGGGGAGGGGTGAGGAGGAGTGGGAGATGCAGTGATTGACAGCATAGTACACAATGTGCCCAGACAAGTAGAGGGGCAGGTGAGGACGATACCAACCTGACCCATCCCTGGTGCAGCAGCCCCCACCCGGGTTGGTGGCCAGGCCCAATAGCACCTAGCACAGCATGCTGTGGGAACTTTCTGTCACAGCTTGGCCTCTGACATTATACTCTACTTCAGCC
The DNA here is from genome assembly GCA_030144725.1 of Haematococcus lacustris. Lineage (NCBI taxonomy): Eukaryota > Viridiplantae > Chlorophyta > Chlorophyceae > Chlamydomonadales > Haematococcaceae > Haematococcus > Haematococcus lacustris. The sequence goes on along the minus strand of JASKMD010000020.1, from coordinate 3,533,116 downwards.
ATTGACCGTGCCATTGGATGCTGTAGCCACGAAGCAACAGGAACCTGATCAGCGGCTCAACCGCTCCTCTTGGCCCCCTGCTACAGCTGCCCCTCTCGCACCCTTTGCTGGCAAACCCACCGCCCTAACTCCACCTTGGCTCTAAGTCACGGGTTGGGCTCCTGTTTGCCCTGTAGCGTACCCAAGCCACCGGCACAGAGACAGTGTCGGTGGAGGTTGTTCTTTCCACGAAACGAATGTGTCGTAACACAGCAATAAGCCGCTTGCTTTTGAGTGTGAGCACATGCATGTGGCCATTACATGCAAGTGTGTGCAATGATGATGGACTCACACCGTGCTGCTTGCCTGGTCTTGTGCCTTTGCACATTGGAGCGGGGCATGGATGCCGTGCGTGATGTGGGGTCGCGGCACACCAATACCAAACATTCAAGGTGCAGGCGTTGGCGGTGGCATTATACGGTAGCGGCTAGGCGTCGAATTAGAGCTCGTACATACGTTGTTGTGACCTGATGACACTTCAGTAAGCAGGAGTAGAGCGACGCCTACACCGTTATTGTTGTAACCGTAATTAGTCACCGTCACATGGTCAATAGGGTGAGTCCGCTATTATCAGCTCCGAGCCAAAAGTGCCATAGTACCTATAGTAGCGCTACTATTAGCCCATATTAGCTCGTAATTGAGTTTTACTCAGTTGTAATCGTTAATAGACCTCGTTTTAAGTAGTAGTTAACTGCAGCGGACCTGGTGTATTAACAAAAAGTGCTCCCAACGAACACGTAACAGCCGTCCAGCACCATCGCAGGTCACAAGGAGCATCGCATTGCGCGGCTTCGCCGCGCTGATAGACCTTCGCCTACGTACAACTCAATTACACTAGATAATGGGGTCGCCTGGGCCGTTTTAGGTGGTTTGAAAAGGCTCGGCCTCGGCGCTGTCGCGTAACAGCTCTCGACCTCATCTGGCTTCGGTCTCGAGCTGTTACGCTCCAGCGCCTCGGCCTCACCTGTTACAACCACCTAGAACGACCCGCGACACCATTATCTACTACATAATAGCTCAAGGGACATCACATTAACTCAAGCGACAGCCTTGGCGTATGTTTACCACTCCTACAATTTACTTTACTTACGGCCCCATCGTGTAGCCCCATCGTGTAGCCCCATCGTGTAGCCGCGTGCAGCCGTGTCCCCTTGGAAAAGCAAGTTGGTAACCCACATCGAACCCGCAAGTCCTAGTCATGTAGACACGCTCCCCGTATCCATACTAACGCATCGGCGTGCAAACTAGCCTTTTTGCCCGGAGGCGAGGACTCCCTCCCTCGCGGCCCTCGATAGTGTGCAACACTTGCACACTAGGCGACGGCATCGCACTGGTGATCGCGCTGAGACCACACCGGGGTGGTCGACGTGCGGTCACCACTGTACTGCGGTGAGAACTTGCACGACTTCGCACGACTGCAAGCCAACAGCCCGCTAGCAGCTCACCCGTCTGGCGTGCCCCGTGCCCATGTCTGAGGTACACACGGCCGCCCCGACTGCGGATGGCTTCACCACAGTGGGCCGAAAAGGCCCCATCAGCTACAGTGCAGCAGCCCGTGCCCGGACAGCGAGCACAGCGCCACAGCAGCGCAATGCAGCACAGCGCAGTGCACGCCGCCCGGCGGAGGTGCTGACCGCCATAGTCCTGCAGCAGCCCAGCGACACCCTCAAGGCCCTAGCTGCCTCAGTGGTGATGCGCAAGGCTACCCTCGTCCTCCGTGCTCACCACAGCCCGTCAGACATGGCGGTACTTAGGGAGCAGAACTTCTCAGCTGACCACTGCGCTAAGAGTGCGCTCATGGGCGCTAACCAGCTGCTCCCCGCTGCTCTGAAACCATTGCAGCAGGCCCGCTGCCCACCCCCCTTCATACAGCGGGCAGCTGATGGCACACCCCTCCGTGGGTCCGTGCAGGTCACCTTGGAGGGGCCGGCGGACAGCATTGCAGCCGTTCAGCAAGCCCTCCTCCATGACAAAGGGCAATTGGATTGTTGGATGCCCGCAGTGACAGCCAGCTACCCTTTGCAGCTATGCCGCGGTAGTGGCAAGGACATGCTGGAGTACCATCTCACCAGCATCACGTCAGATCAGTGCATGGCGCGCACAGCCCCAGCCATGATGCTCCGGCTGCTACAGCAGTATGAAACACAGCTGCATGGGCTGCAGGTGGCGTGGGTGGGGTGGTATGATGCCATCACCCACATTATTGAGGGGCGGGTAGATTGCAGTGGCACGGCTCTCCCCTCCGTGACAGCTGACCTGCCCACCGGGTGTGCTGGGCTGGTGGCGCTGACCTGTGGGGGCAGGCAGGCTCTCAGCCTCCCGGGCAGGGTCACCGTGCCTATCACGGCACCAGAGTTGGGCCTTACCATGCAATTGCAGCGGGCGCGTAGCAGGCTCACCCTAGCCCAGGCTGCAGCCCAAGCCACTGAGGACCTGCGTCCCTACTCCAACCTAGACCCAACCTACTGCCCCTCCGGCGGACAGGCTGACCCCCTTTGGACCCACCCCATTGCTGTGGTTCAGGAACCCACCGGCCCGGGCGTGGCCGAGGAGCAGCCCCCCCAGGACCCCCTCTTGCCTACTGCCCTCATCCCAGCCTCGGCCCCACCCAGCACCACAACCGTGGAAGGTGGTATGCCTGCAGTGGCCCTGGGCACCCACCCCACCCACCCAGCACCCACCCCACCCTCCCACCCACCCATGCCGCCAGCCCAAACCTCACCACCCCCCGCCTCCAACTCTGACCAGCCACAGGCCCAGCCCCAGCCCCAGCCCCAGCCCCAGCACCCACCCCCAGCACCCACCCCCACCGCCCACCACCATAACCCCACCCCTGCGGCAGCCCACCCACTCCCTCATCCCCCCTTGGTCGCCGTGGGGGAGGCAGCTTCCTGCGGTGTAGCTGCAGCAGACGCCGCGACCCTCCCCACCGATAACCCACTGAGCAGTGCGGCCAATTGGGGGGCACAGCTTGTCACCGACACCACTGCCGCCGTCACCTCCGCCGCCGCTGGCCCCACCCTGACCCCTGCGCCCTTTGGCAGCCCAGTCTCACAGCAGCAGGACGGGCTGGCAGCTGGGGAGGCACAACCCGCAACCTACATGCCTTCCAACTCATACGCTTTTGTGGGGCAAGACTGTGACCGCTGTGGCCACCCGGAAAGCGAGCACTCGCCTCCCCTTGGCCTGTGCCCCGTCCCGGCCCGCACCTCCGGGAGCAGCTCCTATGGGGGCAGCTGTGAGGGTAGCGACAGCGATGAGGGCATGGGAGTGGGAGAGCGCACCAAGCGAGAGCGTGAGGTTGCGGGTTCCCCCCTCAGTAGCGATGCGGAAGAGGCCACCACCGCAGCGACCACAGCTGCAGAAGGGAAGGGGAAGAAGCAAGGGAACCGGGGGGGCAAGGGCAAGGGCAAGCGCCGCACTCCCGCCGGGGCAAAGCTACCCCCGGCCGCGCGGGCAGCGCACGACCTAGACCCCAACCAGGTACAGAAAGCTGACCGGGACCCCAACAGCCACATGTTCTATGTGCCAGACAGCCATGTGCGTGAGCCCCGCCACGTGACCCTGGATGGGGTCCACGGCCCTCGCCGGGGCGAGCAGCCCACCCCCCCAACCACATCAGCAGCAGCAGCCACAGCTCACCAGCAGCAGCGCCAGCCAGCCGCCCAGCCGCCCTCCCCCCCCTCTCTTGCTCCCCCTACCACCCTCACAAACAGCGGCCTCACGGCTACTGCCAGTGAAGAGATAGAGGGAGCGCCTCAACCCCGCCTCAGCCACCCGCTGGTTGGGATGGGCACGGAGGCGGAGGTCATGGTGGTGTGTGACTCAGCAGGTGGGCTTGAGGAGGTAGACCCCCCCCCATCTAACACATGTCACAACCTCGAGTAGCCAGCTTTGCCCCTGGTAGCCACGCCCCCGGCCTGCGCCTGGCCACCCATAACATTCAGGGCTTTGCCAACCGTGCTTCCAATGCCCAGGGTGTGTGGTCTCAGGGGTGCACCATCACCCACCGCACCAAAGTGCATGACCTAGTGTATTTGTGGGGGAAGGTCTTGAGGCTGCACGTGGTGTGCGTCCAAGAGACAAAGCTCAGCGGGGCTAGTAGGGCAGACAGCCACACCAGCCCAGCAGGAGTGGAGGCTAGGATCCAGGCTGCGGCTACTGACCTAGGCATCCCGGGGTACACGTGCTTCTGGGCCAACAACCCTACAGGGGCTAGCAAGGGTGTAGGAGTCCTAGTGCGCTCTGACCTCCTGCATGCCGGCCAGATCACCATGCACCCTAACAATGTCCACCCCGAGTGTGATGGTCGCAGGATTGCTGTTCGCTTGACCTGCTTTGGCCATGCTCTCACGCTCTTGTGCCTGTATATGCCTTGTGAGGGTGCTGGCCAGGTTAGGTACCTTGAAGAGGTTGTCTGCCCCTGGGTTCAGCATCACTCCCGGCCCAGTAGCCACATAGTGTTGCTGGGGGATATGAACATGGTCTTTCACGGTGCTAGAGACTGCCTTCCTGGGTGGAATAGGAGCTCCCGTGAGCATCACAACCCGGGAGGTGAAGGCGCTACTGCCCACCGCCAGTCCACCATCGCTGACTTCACCGCATCAGTGCCACAAGCCATGAACACCATGCTCACCACTCACAACCTGATAGATTGCTACCGTCATAAGCACCCTACATCCCACACCTTCTCTTGCTTCCACTATGCACGTTGCCGGTTGCTTGATAGGATCTTCGCCCCTACTGCCCTGCTACAATTTGTAGAGCAATGCCACGTGGACTGTCGCACCGTGTCAGATCACAGACCAGTAGTCATGCACATTAGGCCGGGAGCAGCCCAGACCCACAAGGGCAACCCCTTCCCTCGCCACCACATCCACTTTCACAAGCATGACGTGCTGCTGCAAGAGTTTCAAGGGTGGGCAGCCTCGCAAACTGCTCTAGCCCCTAGGGGTGATGACATCATTCAGTGGTGGCCTAGCTTCAAGGCTGCCCTAGGCGATATGATCAGGGTGTTGAACACTAAGGCTAGAACTCTGCAGGAGACTCCTGGGACTCATGAGGTTCAAGAAGCTGATAGAGAGTTGGTTGATGCCATCCAGGCCTTAGAGCTCACAGCAGGTAGCACGGCGCACAGTTTGCAGCGGGTGGTGGAAGCTAAAGCCAAGTATGTGAAGGCCCTTGCAGCCCATTCCACGCCTGCTGACCTGAGAGCTAGGTGGCAGTGGTTGCATGAGGGGGAGCGGGCAGCTGCCCATTTCAAGGGCGTGCTTGCTCATGCTAACTCCTCCTTGACCGCTGTCCGCACACCTGGGGGGGGGTTAGCCACCACCCCCTCCTCCATTGCCTCAGTCCTGGTAGCCCACTATGCACGCATCTCTGCTGACCCAGTGTGTGACAGTGAGGCTGTGCAACACGTGTTGACTGCTGTTAGGACGCTTGCCAACCGAGTAGACCACGATTTGGCCAGTCAGGCTGGTGCACCACAAGTGTCATGTGAGGAGGTTAGGATGGCTTGCAAGCACATGGCACCAGGTTCTGCCCCAGGCCCTGATGGTTTGCCAGTCAATGTGTGGCGGGTAGGGAGGGGTAGCTTGCAGCCCCTGCTTGCCCTTCTTTTCACAGCCATAGGCAACACGCACACCATGCCGCACATGTTCACGTGGGGGGCGGTGTGTCCCATCAGCAAATCAGGGGACGCCACCTCACCAGCCAACTACCGGCCCATCACCTTGTTGAACACTGACTATCGTGTCCTGGCACGGGTGTTGAATGCCCGTTTGGTGGGTGTGCTTGCTGACAGCATAGGCCCAGAACAGTCAGCTTTCCTGCCTAATAGGCTTATAGGAGACAACATCCATTTCCTGCAGTTGCTCCCGGCGGCCTTGCGCGCGCAGCAGGGCATGCCAGGGTTGCCTCATGCAGCAGCAGTGGCCTTCATTGACTTTGCCAAAGCGTATGACACCATCAGTCGCCCCTTCTTGTATGCGGTGATTGAGGCGGTAGGAGCAGGTGCCTTTCTGCCGTGGGTGAAGGTTTTGCTGTCAGACTGCCGCGCCTGCGTGGTTGTCAATGGGTGCAAGTCCCCGTGGGCCCAATGGGAGGCTGGAGTGCGTCAGGGCTGCCCTCTGTCCCCTTCCCTCTACCTCTTTGTGGCTTGGGCCTTGTCATGTTGGCTGCATGCGCAACCTAGCCTGGGTGTTGTAGTGGCTGGCCAGCGCCGTGTGTGCATGCAGTTTGCTGATGACACAGAGGTTTTCATACGCTCCGTGGCTGAGGATGATGTGCAGCCCTTGTGCTTGTGCATGGCAGTTTTCAAGCAGGCCTCAGGTCAAGACATGAACACTGACAAGAGCACCCTTTTACACGTAGGCACCCCCACCACGCATCCTGCACCTAGTGTTGTATGTGGTATGCCTGTGGTCACTATGCACAAGGCCCTAGGGGTGCACATCCACAATGACATTGATGATGCACCACACACCACTTCCATTTGGACAAGGCTGATTGAGGGGGTAGAGCACTCCTTCACTAAGCTGGCCCGCTTGCACATGTCAGCCATGGGTAGGGGCCTAGCGGCCTCCACGTTTGCCGTTAGTCGCTTCCTGTTTCATGGGGAGTTCATGGGCCTTCCCCCCCCTCCCCTCCTGCAGCGCATCACCTCAGCCTCCCAGAAGCTGGTAGATAGGGGGGTCCCACCAGACAGCAACACCCGCAGCCCCATGCCCGGGGTCCCAGGCCTGCTCCTGTCCGGGGCACCCAGCCAGGGGGGGTTTGGCCTGTTGCCATGGAAGCAACACATGCTGGCCCGCCATGCAGTGTGGGCGTGCAAGCTGTTGGGGTTCCTGGCCTGTGATGGCCTCCCCCTGCAGCCCATGCAGGTCCGCCGGCGCCGGGAGTTGCAAGCAGCCATGCAAGCAGCCACTCCCGGCAGGCAACGCCACCTACGCAACCAGCTGCAGCGCTTGCAGCGCCCGCCTCATCGTGCGGCGTGGATGTCCCTCACTCCCCTCATCCTCCTCACCGCCAGCCCCCACCTCCACCCTGCCTTCCACCTCCTAGCCCTAGCCCGGGCCAAGCCAGGCGTGAGCGGCAACCTCCCAGAGGCTGGCCTGCCTGGCCTCCTACGGCGCATTGTGGCAGCCCTCCGTGGGTTGGGCTGCCCAGCAGACCTCACGCCGGAGCTGCCGCTGCCAGTTGGGCCAGCATGCAGCCATATCCCAGTGTGGGGCAACCCGTTGCTTGCCATGGAGGACGCCCAGCAGCCCCCTGCCCCCTTCCCACAGCAGGCGGGGGCTCAAGCTTTGCAGTGGGTGGCAGAGTGGGCTACCACAGGCTTTCAAGAGCTGGCAGCCATCCCCTCCCTCACCAACCTCAGCAGCCTCCTCCACCTCTGCCGGGTCACTCAGCCTGCGGGCCGGGGGGGCAGGGTGGGGTCCAGGGAGTGGCAGCGGGCGGTGTGGGGGGAGGAACAGGTTGCTAGGAGCTTAGCTGTGGCCGTTCGAGCCAATCCAGCCCGCTGCGCTACAGGCCTCTTCGCCATGTGGGCCCGCCTGCCCACCGGTTGGCAGCAAGAGGTGGCACGGCAAGCTCCCTTGCCAGCCCCAGCGGACCCCCAAGCTCTGCAAAGGGTGGCAGTAGCCATGGTGATGGACCGGCTAGGTTGGTTGCCTAAGGCCCCCCCCACGGGCAGGGCCCCAGCCCCCTCCCCTATCCCCATCCTTGAGGGTGCCACGGTCAAGTGCTTCACCCGAGTGCTCATGGAGCCGGTCACCATGCTGCGGGCGGAAACCAACGCCCGTTTTGTCAAGGACGCTCTGGCCGGGATGTGGTCCCCTCCCCCTCCACCTACCTCCGCTTCCCATCTACCACTCCCCTCCTCCCCCCCTACCACTCAAGCCCAAGGGGAGGCTTGGCTTGCCTCACGCCTCCCCACCCTATGGAAGCTACCCTGGCTCAACTCTTCAAAGGAGGTCATGTGGCGGCTAGCAGTTAACGGGGTCCCTTGTGCGGGGGGTCTCAACATCGGCATGGCTTGCCCATGCGGCTGGGAGCCTACGCGAGATCCCTCTCTCCAAGGGCAGGCCAGGGCTGATGCTCAAGGCAGTGCCATGAGGCGCCACACTTTCTGGGACTGCCCCCTAGCCTGTGCCGTAATGCGCGAACTGCGCCGAGCCTTGCCCCCTGCTGTTCACCTCCACACTGCGCATGTCTGGCTGGCCATGTCACCTTGCACCACCCATGTCCACCAGGGGGTGTGGGATGTGGTCTGCTTGGCTGCTTTGGGAGCCATGTGGCGCGGTCGGCGGGTATGGTGGGCACGGCAACTAGCTGCTAGGGACCATGCTGAAGCCCATGCCCTTAGACAAACTTCCTTGGATGAGCTTTGGCATCTGGCTGACGCCCTACCTGATGCCACCCCTGCCTTGTCCCTACGTGACAGAGTGTGCCGCTATGTTGTAGGCGACTTCTGGTCTCAAGTGCAGGACTTTGTTGCTTTACACACCATCCCCCACAACTGGCCAGCTGGGAACTCCATTCCTCACAATCACCCTTTCATTTGCACCCATGGTGACGGCCAAGCCAGGCAGCTACGCACCCACCTGCCTGACATTGGAGCCATAGAGGACATGCTACCTGTAGATTTGGACTGAGCTTGTTCTAGCCTAGCCTGGCCGTTGGGGGTAGTTGCCTTGTCTTGTCTCCCGTGTCTAGCTGGGCCTCCTAGTAGGCAGGTGGTGGGGACGCTAAGGACGCCTTTAGAGCTTTGTGCCTTGTCCTTGCTGTCTGTCGCCTAGTGCAGTCCGGGTAGAGTGTGGCAGGCCTGACCAGCGCTAGTCCTCCCCCTGTTCCCCCTTTGTGCCCATGAGGGCTGCTTGCTCTGTGTGAGCGTGTGTTGACCCAGACAGTGTGACGGTGGCCCTGCCACTGGTGCTGTAATGCCTCTCTCT
>JASKMD010000020.1:3492660-3523626 GCA_030144725.1 Haematococcus lacustris | reverse complement strand
TAGCACACCAAGGCACATAGCATGCAGCAAAGCAACCAGCAAGACTACATGGAGCCCATGTCCCACATTTAAATCACAGCAAGCCATGCTGAGCCTTATACAAGTTCACGCAGTCAGGGGCATTTGCTAGATTGCTGGCAGGCTCCCAAGTGTTGTCAGAGTCTTCATAGCCCTTCCACTTGACAAGGTACTCCTTTGCTTTGCCTGCACGCACATGCCGGTGGTTCACAATGCGTTCTACTTCATACTGTGGGGAATCATCTAGCCAGCCCAACTCAGTGGGGGGTAGACGACCAAAGTTGCCCTCATAGGGTCTTAGCAATGACACATGGAACACAGGATGAATCCTAGACATGGCTGGTGGCAGTGTCAGCTTTACAGCGTCCTCGCCCACATGAGCTTCAATCCTGAAAGGCCCCACATACCGTGGCAGCAGCTTCCTGGCTTTGCCCACCATGTTACGTAGGTTCATGGTACTAAGCAGCACACGGTCACCCACTTGGAACACACTGTCCGAGGATTTCCTGTGTGGATTAGCACCATTAGCCTGGCGGCTCTGTGCCAGTTTCATGCACCGTCTGGCTCCTTGAACACCCTTCTCCCAGCCTTCAGAGAAGAACTGGGCCATAGGAGGTGGTAACCGAGGTAACCCATGGGTCACCGGTGTCACTGGGGACTGTCCATAATTAACCAGGAAAGGTGTAGACTTAATGCTTTCTTGCCATGAGTTATTAATTGCAAACTCGGCAAACGAGAGGTGTTTAGGCCAGTCTCGTTGAGTGGGAGAGATATAATGCCTAAGCATCTCCTCCAACACTTTGTTGTAACGCTCAACCTGCCCGTTTGACTGGGGGTGATAGCTGGAGGTGAGTGAGTGCTTCATGCCCACTAGTTTGCATACAGCTTGCCAGAATTTACTCACGAAAAGGGAACCCCGATCACTCACAACTTCAGAGGGTAGCCCATGGTGGACAAATACCTTATCAATGAAGAGTTGTGCAAACTCAGGAGCGTCCATGCTCTCTTTGCAGGGCACCAGATGTACCATCTTAGAGAGCCTGTCAACGAATACACAAATGGAATCATATCCATGTGATCCGGACGGTAGTTTGGTTATGAAGTCCATGTGCATGACTTCCCAGCGGTATCCAGGTATAGACAGAGGGTGAAGGAACCCCCATGGCTTAGCTGTAACCGACTTGTTTCTCTGGCATGCATCACATGTTGTTACATAGTGACGCACATCAGTGCGTAAGTGTTTCCACCAGAACACACGCATGACATGCTCCAACGTCTTAGTGATCCCAACGTGGCCAGCATACTTAGCATCGTGCATCTCATGCAGGATATGCTCTCGTAGCTGTTTGTCACGGGGCACAATGACGGTGCGTCGTTTGTTATGTCTCCATAGGCCATTATCATCCAGGTAGTAGTTCTTAGTCTTCCTACGCTTGGTGAAGTTGGAATCAGCAGCATAGGCTCTGACCAACCACTCATGCAGGTTTGACAAGGGACCTGGTGGTTTGGGTGCACTGGGTTCTCCATCTGCTGGTACATCAGCAGCCCAAGTGACACGTTTGGTGGGTGGCCTTACAGCAGCACCATCACCTTGGCCTGGTGGTGGTTGTGTGGGTGGCGCAGCGGCATCACCAGCACTCGTTTTACGTGCCTCAGCACCAGTTTCCTCCCCCTCCTGAGAACGCCGCTTACTCCTAGTCATGACAAGGATACTCTTCACATTATCAGCACCAGGGCCTTTACACGTCTGTACTGTGGCAGCTGGAATGCGTGACAACGGATCAGCGGGATTAGATATACCAGGTAAATACTCAATGGTATATGAGAAGCGGGCCAGGAATTCCATCCATCTAGTCTGCCTGCGTGAGAGTATGTTTTGAGTGGGCAGAGAGATGAGTGGCCGGTGATCTGTGTACAGAGTGAATGGTACCCCTTCCAGGTAACACCTCCACTGTTGACACGCAGATACCAATGCCAGCAGTTCCTGTTCGCCCGTGGTGTAATTAACCTCAGCAGGGATTAATTTCCTGGAGTAATACGCCAACGGGTAGCCATCCTGCATCAGGACTGCACCGATGCCCTCAAGGGACGCATCGCAGTGCACCTGGAAGGGTTTGCTGTGATCAGGAAGCTTGAGCATAGGCACATTAGAAATGGCCTGCTTCAAGGCATTGAATGCATCCAACTCAGCCTGAGGCCATGCTTTCCAAGGGAACGAGTCCTTCTTGGGGCCAGTCAGGTTAGTGAGGGGTGCAGCAATGGTGCTAAAATTATGAACGAATTTACGGACATAATTAGCAGCGCCCAGGAAAGACTGCAGGGTTTTGAGGCTTGTAGGGACAGGCCAGTTAGAGATGGCAGTAACTTTACAAGGGTCGACAGATATACCCTGAGCACTTATGATATGGCCCAGGAACATCAGTGTGCGTTTCATAAACTCACATTTAGATAACTTAGCATAGAATTTATTCTTACGCAGTAAGTCAAATACACGTCTGAGGTGGACTAGGTGCTGCTCAGTGTTTTCGGACATCACCAGGATATCATCGAGATACACGAGGGCACAGTCATTTATCACCTCAGCAAATGCTTCATTCATTACACGCTGGAACGTGGCAGGAGCATTTGTCAGGCCAAAACACAATACCTTGAATTGGTAGTGTCCTTCAGGTGTCCTGAACGCAGTTTTAGGGACATCCTCAGCCGGGATGCGGATCTGGTGGTAACCAGCCTGCAAGTCAAGGGAGGAGAACACAGTTTTTCCTGCGAGCTGATCAAACAGATCATCAATGCGTGGCAAAGGATACTGGTCCCTGATTGTAATTTTATTGAGCTGGCGGTAATCAATGCACATGCGCAGCTCACCTGATTTCTTCTGGACAAACAGCACTGGTGCAGCAAAGGGAGAGGAGCTGGGCTCTATCAGGCCTTTGGCAAGGAGATCAGTGATCTGTCTACGCAGTTCATCATGCTCAGGTTTGGACATCCTATAGCTAGGCCTAGCTGGAGGCTTAGCATCAGGCTGCAAGGGGATGGAGTGCCCTACTGCACGCTCTGGTGGGAGTCCAGTGATGGGTTGGAATACATCAGAGTATTCATCAAGCAGAGCTTGGAGGTGCTGTCTATGGACAGGTGAAACATCTGCTGGCAAGGTAAGGTCTTCCAAAGACACCATAGCAACCATAGCAGAGCCCCCTTTACGCAACCATCTGGCTGCTTGCTTAGCTGTCACAAAGGCCTTTGGGTTGGCTTTGGACACAGCAGCAAGTACAGCAGCAGGTGGGCGGGGCAGTGAGTGGGTGGACCCAGGTGGCCTGTTGGCAACACACTGGCCAGCAGCACTCATGTCACCTGTGTGTGGATGCAAGGTTGTGTTACCTTGGGCAGTGCGCAGGGTCAGGGTCTGGTCGACGTAGTCGATCAAGGCCCCCTGCACAGACAGCCAGTCAGCACCCAGGAGCACGTCATAAGCATGAACAAGGTCAGGCATGACAGTCAGCAGGCACATGCAGCTAAAGCTGGCAATGTGCAACTGTACCTTGACATAGTGCTCACAGATCACAGGTTGATTGTTAGCAACATCAAACCTAAGTGACACAGGATAGGTATAGAGAGGAATACCATGCAGCTGAACATAGCTAGCACTAATGAATGACGCGTCAGCACCACCATCAGCTAACATATGGCAGACATGGCTGTCGATGGTGCCAGTAAACTGGAACCTTACCTTGTTGTCTTGTCCAGCAACCCCCAGGATGACTTGGGACGGCAGCATGGGGCAACAAAGGGCTGTCTTACAGGATACCACATGACTAAGGCATGGGTCAGCAGCCTCACAACAGAAACCAGCAAAGCTAGCTGCCAGCACGGCAGTCTTCTCAGGCTTTGACTCAGACACAGGCACAGCACACTTGCAGTTGTCCACAGCACTCATGGCAGGACCCTGTGGCCTTGGTTTGTTGTTGGCAGGCAATGAAACACAGAGTGCATCAGTCTGCTTCTCAGGCTGTGTGCAGGCAACATTAGCACAGTTGCATGCAGCAGACAGTTGATCAGGCTCAGCAGTTGTTGCTACCGCAGCACAGGAACAGCACCTGCCTGGCTGGGCAACACCCTATTTGGCATTAGCAGTGGCCAGCTTGCCCTTGCCCTGCCCCTTATCATCATCATCTGGGCGGCTGCGCTTCTGAGGCACATTGGCCCCAGCAGGTGGCCTTGAGTAGCCTGACTGTTCACGGGCCTGCTTGGCAGGGAGGTGCTTCCAGGGACACTGGGGCTTCAAATGATCAGGGGAGTAGCAGTGGTGGCAATACTGGCCAGGCTTGACAGCCGTGGCAGCAGCAGCAGCACCAGCTCTCTTGCCAGTAGCAGCAGGGGGAGGCCCTGGCCGCATGCCTCCCATCCTGGGCACTTGACGGCCAGCAGAGCGGGGGGCAGATGCTTGGCGAGCAGGAGCAGGCACCGTCATCTTTGTCTCATGTATCTCATGCTCTGCGCGCTCAGTGATGGCACGGCCCTGCACAGCAGCCACATGGCGCTTGGGATTGACTGCACCGGCCAGGAACACAGCATTACGCTGTGCCTGCCTGGCAGAATCAATTGCCTGGGTCAATGTCGGGTTCTGCAAGGGGACAATGTCCTTCAGGACAGTCTCACGCAGACTGGGAGACAACCCAGTAACAAACAGATTGACCAGGAGGGACTCGTCCATGCACTGCGCACCAGCAGTTAACAGGTTGTTCCTAAACGCAATGAGATAGTCAGTGAGTTCAGGATAACTGGGACCCATACGGATCGACCTGTCGAGCAGTCTGTCGCGAGCCTCAAGCATGTCATCCCGCAAATCATCCCCTGTATACTCAAGGAAAGACGCACGCAAGAACTGCCAGGGAGGGGCAACACCTGTCTGCGCAAAATGAGCTTGCTGGACCGAAGGGTACCAAGCATTGCGTGCTGCACCAGATAGGAAAGCAGGGAAGACAGAGACAATGTCCAAAGAATAGCGAGCACAGTGGGCCTCCAAGTCATCGCAGAAGGCCGAAGCCCTGCGGACTGATTTGATGCAGGCATCTGTCCACTTGTCTGGGCCAGGCACAGCCTTGGCAGCCGGAACAGAAGTAGGAGCAGGGGACAGGAGGTGGTGCAAAGCGCCACCTCGTCCACCAGCAGACAGATAAGTGCCAGGAATACACGCTGGACGTGTACCAGACCTGCTTGGGGAGGGCGTGCGCATTCCAAACAGCCTGTCCTGATAGGAAGACGATCTACCAGGAACTAGGCTCACCTGAGCAGCCAAGGAAGACATAGCGCGGTCCAAGTTCCTCTGGCGTATGCGCAGCGAGTTCAGCTCCATTCTGGTAGCCGCCAGTTCCTCGCGAAGCTGCTCAGCCTCGTCCTCTTCTTCCTCATCTTCGTCTTGCTGGGCGTCTTCGTCCTCAGCCTCCTCCTCATCATTGAGAAGTTCATCGTCCAGTGGGCCAGTGCCAGGACGGGAAGGGTTAGCAGAAGTACCCGCAGGGTTCAGAGCTGCCTGCAGGTCTCTGCGAAAGTTGGGGTCAGTGCGAGCGAGTGCTAGCAGACCTCTGAAGTTGTCTGGGTCGGCGGATGTGCCGGCGCCAGGTGTCTCTCCAGTGGGAGTACCGTCTGCCATGTCTGCGGCGTTGAGAGTCATCGATTGCGGAAACCAATGTAGCGTTCAGGAAGAGCGCGCCTTAAATCTTTTCAACGTGTGAGCGCCATGCAACGCTAATAGCTGTTACAGGTGTCAGACTGTCTCAGCGTAACCAGGCCAGGACATAGAACGGCCCCCGGGGATCGAACCCGAATGGTGGGCAGGCAATACAGCCCACCATTTAACCTGCCTGTATCACACTTCGTCAGTGACACTAGCGGCCGACTGCTTAGTGCAGAATCGGAACGCTACACAACATGTGGGCCTGTGGGTAATCGCACTCCGCTACAATCATATTGAAGCATCCTCGGTCGCACCCTTGATGACTACAAACCCCACGAAGATGGCACTTTCCCGGGACAGACCACTGGGCACCTCATCAAAACTAACAGCGTAATTGCTTGAAGGCTAACAGCCTGGCGAAACCTTCCTACCCTAACCATCCCTCGAGTCGCCAGAGCTCTTGGGCTGGGGTCTGAGAGCATTGACGCTCCCCGCGCACACGGAATTTATTGATCGCACCCGCAACCCGCCAGCTTTCCCTCCAAGCAGCAGCAGCCCCCTACGCAGTGGGACCACAGGCTGTGCACACAGCAGGACCAAAGTCAGGGGGGCTGTTTGAGAGCGGCTTTGTAGACCCAGCCCCATGCACCATGTATGCCCCCCACAGCCTCACAGCTTTCAGCGCCCTCACCTACTGCCCTCCTATCCTGATCCCTATGGCTATGCCTGGGCGGTGCTGCAGCAGCTAGGGGAAATGGCAGCAGTAGCAGCAGCAGTTTCCTGCTAGCACTGATTGCACCCCCACCCCCTGACCTGAGCCAGGCTGACGTAACCCACCCATTCTGCCCTGTCTGCCCTGTCTGCAGACGTTGCTGAGTCTTGGGGCTGCGTCCAGCCCCCTCAACGCCCGGCAGCAGTCCCCCTTGCAGCTGTGCATCAGGGGCAGGAGCAGCAGGGGGGCCTAGGGCAGGGTCAGGGCCGGATGCCTACCTGCCTGACGTGTCAGCGCAGATGCATAACATGCAGCTGGCAGAGGTGTTGCGCAGCCGGGCCAGCAGAGGGGAGCAGTTCCCTGACTCACCAACAGGTGAGGTCTTGATGATGGTGATGAGGCACAGACAGGCTGGGTCTCAGCCCTACCCCCCAGGCCCTCAGCCAGCAATCCTTGCCCCAGCCCCTGCTCCCAGCACCGTGCTGCCAGCCACGTATGCCATCCCTCATCGTATGCCGTCACTGCACAGTTGTGGTTAGTCCAGGAGGGTGAGGTGGCAAAAGGGGGTTACGGGGGTTACGGGGGTTACGGCCAAGAACTACAATCAGGCCGCTGAAGGGGGGGCAGAGGTAACCCCCGAGGACAGGCAGGCCAGGCAGGCAGGCCAGGCTAGCCAGCCAGGAGCAGGCGCGAGGGGGGGAGGCAGCAGCACGAGGCACAGGGGAGGAACCTTTTCAGACATGTGAAAATGGTTGTAGGTGATGTGATCTTCCTTGTTGCAGGCTCAGAACAGCTGTCCTGGGACACTACGTGTAAGACCCGGTGTGCGCTACGACTCTACCGGATCTCAGCGGCTTCTCCCCTTCACAGTCGGCTATATATGTAAATCGGTATACACATGCATGCAGAGGGCGCCACTGACAAATGTGAGACAGCGATCGCTCTTGCTTGGTGCCATCGTGCAACGGCGTGCTCCACAGCTTGGAATCACGACAGCCTCGCTGTCTTGGGTAAAGGCGACATCATGCAGCGGCGTACTGCCGAGAAGCCGCCTCTCACACCATCACGGTGTACGCCAGACAGACATTGCCGGCCACTATAACTGCGACTTGGAAACTGTGCTGCACAGACAGCGTTCAATTAGCAAAACTCTCCGCACAATGCAACGGCGGCGTGTCTTGGTACTCTCTGGCTTGCTATGTGCATTCGCCGTTCTTACAGGTGGGTCACTGCAACGAAGCAACGCCGCAGCGCAGACAGCAGAGCATCCCAGGACAGACAGAGGATTTGCGCGCGATACCCGGGGCGATAACACTTTTCCTGTGTGCGCCGCAGGGGCTCGCAATGGGGCGAGCAGCAGCGGGACCGACGGTGAAAGCTGGGCTCTCGCAAAGATTACACTGCGCAGCCTCAAATCACGTTCAGGGCCTGACCATCCCCTCCCAGATCCTCTTGGCAATGGGACCAGTGAACCTCGCCCTGCCGGTAACAGCACCCACCCCCCTCGCCCTGCCGGCAACAGCACCCACCCCCCTCGCCCTGCCGGTAACAGCACCCACCCCCCTCGCCCTGCCGGCAACAGCACCCACCCCCCTCGCCCTGCCGGTAACAGCACCCACCCCCCTCGCCCTGCCGGCAACAGCACCCACCCCCCTCGCCCTGACGGCAACAGCACCCACCCCCCTCGCCCTGACGGCAACAGCACCCACCCCCTCCGCCCTGCCGGCAACAGCACCCACCCCCACCACGTGCGCAGCTTGCTGAAGCAGCACTCCTACCCCCCTCGCCCTGCCGGCAACAGCACCCACCCCCCTCGCCCTGCCGGCAACAGCACCCACCCCCCTCGCCCAGCCGGCAACAGCACCCACCCCCCTCGCCCTGACGGCAACAGCACCCACCCCCCTCGCCCTGCCGGCAACAGCACCCACCCCCCTCGCCCTGACGGCAACAGCACCCACCCCCCTCGCCCTGACGGCAACAGCACCCACCCCCTCCGCCCTGCCGGCAACAGCACCCACCCCCACCACGTGCGCAGCTTGCTGAAGCAGCACTCCTACCCCCCTCGCCCTGACGGCAACAGCACCCACCCCCCTCGCCCTGCCGGCAACAGCACCCACCCCCTCCGCCCTGACGGCAACAGCACCCACCCCCCTCGCCCTGACGGCAACAGCACCCACCCCCTCCGCCCTGCCGGTAACAGCACCCACCCTCACCACGTGCGCAGCTTGCTGAAGCAGCACTCCTACCCCCCTCGCCCTGCCGGCAACAGCACCCACCCCCCTCGCCCTGACGGCAACAGCACCCACCCCCCTCGCCCTGACGGCAACAGCACCCACCCCCCTCGCCCTGACGGCAACAGCACCCACCCCCTCCGCCCTGCCGGCAACAGCACCCACCCCCACCACGTGCGCAGCTTGCTGAAGCAGCACTCCTACCCCCCTCGCCCTGCCGGCAACAGCACCCACCCCCCTCGCCCTGCCGGCAACAGCACCCACCCCCCTCGCCCTGACGGCAACAGCACCCACCCCCCTCGCCCAGCCGGCAACAGCACCCACCCCCCTCGCCCTGCCGGCAACAGCACCCACCCCCCTCGCCCTGCCGGCAACAGCACCCACCCCCCTCGCCCTGACGGCAACAGCACCCACCCCCCTCGCCCTGACGGCAACAGCACCCACCCCCTCCGCCCTGCCGGCAACAGCACCCACCCCCACCACGTGCGCAGCTTGCTGAAGCAGCACTCCTACCCCCCTCGCCCTGACGGCAACAGCACCCACCCCCCTCGCCCTGCCGGCAACAGCACCCACCCCCCTCGCCCTGCCGGCAACAGCACCCACCCCCTCCGCCCTGCCGGCAACAGCACCCACCCCCTCCGCCCTGCCGGCAACAGCACCCACCCCCCTCGCCCTGCCGGCAACAGCACTCACCCCCACCACGTGCGCAGCTTGCTGAAGCAGCACTCCTACCCCCCTCGCCCTGCCGGCAACAGCACCCACCCCCCTCGCCCTGACGGCAACAGCACCCACCCCCTCCGCCCTGCCGGCAACAGCACCCACCCCCACCACGTGCGCAGCTTGCTGAAGCAGCACTCCTACCCCCCTCGCCCTGACGGCAACAGCACCCACCCCCCTCGCCCTGACGGCAACAGCACCCACCCCCTCCGCCCTGCCGGTAACAGCACCCACCCCCACCACGTGCGCAGCTTGCTGAAGCAGCACTCCTACCCCCCTGGCCCTGACGGCAACAGCACCCACCCCCTCCGCCCTGCCGGCAACAGCACCCACCCCCCTCGCCCTGACGGCAACAGCACCCACCCCCTCCGCCCTGACGGCAACAGCACCCACCCCCCTCGCCCAGCCGGCAACAGCACCCACCCCCCTCGCCCTGCCGGCAACAGCACCCACCCCCCTCGCCCTGCCGGCAACAGCACCCACCCCCCTCGCCCTGACGGCAACAGCACCCACCCCCCTCGCCCTGACGGCAACAGCACCCACCCCCTCCGCCCTGCCGGCAACAGCACCCACCCCCACCACGTGCGCAGCTTGCTGAAGCAGCACTCCTACCCCCCTCGCCCTGACGGCAACAGCACCCACCCCCCTCGCCCTGCCGGCAACAGCACCCACCCCCCTCGCCCTGCCGGCAACAGCACCCACCCCCTCCGCCCTGCCGGCAACAGCACCCACCCCCTCCGCCCTGCCGGCAACAGCACCCACCCCCCTCGCCCTGCCGGCAACAGCACTCACCCCCACCACGTGCGCAGCTTGCTGAAGCAGCACTCCTACCCCCCTCGCCCTGACGGCAACAGCACCCACCCCCCTCGCCCTGCCGGCAACAGCACCCACCCCCCTCGCCCTGCCGGCAACAGCACCCACCCCCCTCGCCCTGCCGGCAACAGCACCCACCCCCCTCGCCCTGACGGCAACAGCACCCACCCCCTTCGCCCTGACGGTAACGGCACCCACCCCCCTCGCCCTGCCGGCAACAGCACCCACCCCCCTTGCCCTGACGGCAACAGCACCCACCCCCCTCGCCCTGCCGGCAACAGCACCCACCCCCCTCGCCCTGACGGCAACAGCACCCACCCCCCTCGCCCTGACGGCAACAGCACCCACCCCCCTCGCCCTGCCGGCAACAGCACCCACCCCCTCCGCCCTGACGGTAACAGCACCCACCCCCACCACGTGCGCAGCTTGCTGAAGCAGCACTCCTACCCCCCTCGCCCTGCCGGCAACAGCACCCACCCCCCTCGCCCTGACGGCAACAGCACCCACCCCCTCCGCCCTGCCGGCAACAGCACCCACCCCCACCACGTGCGCAGCTTGCTGAAGCAGCACTCCTACCCCCCTCGCCCTGACGGCAACAGCACCCACCCCCCTCGCCCTGACGGCAACAGCACCCACCCCCCTCGCCCTGCCGGCAACAGCACCCACCCCCCTCGCCCTGCCGGCAACAGCACCCACCCCCTCCGCCCTGCCGGTAACAGCACCCACCCCCACCACGTGCGCAGGTTGCTGAAGCAGCACTCCTACCCCCCTCGCCCTGACGGCAACAGCACCCACCCCCTCCGCCCTGCCGGCAACAGCACCCACCCCCACCACGTGCGCAGCTTGCTGAAGCAGCACTCCTACCCCCCTCGCCCTGACGGCAACAGCACCCACCCCCCTCGCCCTGCCGGCAACAGCACCCACCCCCCTCGCCCTGCCGGCAACAGCACCCACCCCCTCCGCCCTGCCGGCAACAGCACCCACCCCCTCCGCCCTGCCGGCAACAGCACCCACCCCCCTCGCCCTGCCGGCAACAGCACTCACCCCCACCACGTGCGCAGCTTGCTGAAGCAGCACTCCTACCCCCCTCGCCCTGACGGCAACAGCACCCACCCCCCTCGCCCTGCCGGCAACAGCACCCACCCCCCTCGCCCTGCCGGCAACAGCACCCACCCCCCTCGCCCTGCCGGCAACAGCACCCACCCCCCTCGCCCTGACGGCAACAGCACCCACCCCCTCCGCCCTGACGGTAACGGCACCCACCCCCCTCGCCCTGCCGGCAACAGCACCCACCCCCCTTGCCCTGACGGCAACAGCACCCACCCCCCTCGCCCTGCCGGCAACAGCACCCACCCCCCTCGCCCTGACGGCAACAGCACCCACCCCCCTCGCCCTGACGGCAACAGCACCCACCCCCCTCGCCCTGCCGGCAACAGCACCCACCCCCTCCGCCCTGACGGTAACAGCACCCACCCCCACCACGTGCGCAGCTTGCTGAAGCAGCACTCCTACCCCCCTCGCCCTGCCGGCAACAGCACCCACCCCCCTCGCCCTGACGGCAACAGCACCCACCCCCTCCGCCCTGCCGGCAACAGCACCCACCCCCACCACGTGCGCAGCTTGCTGAAGCAGCACTCCTACCCCCCTCGCCCTGACGGCAACAGCACCCACCCCCCTCGCCCTGACGGCAACAGCACCCACCCCCTCCGCCCTGCCGGTAACAGCACCCACCCCCACCACGTGCGCAGCTTGCTGAAGCAGCACTCCTACCCCCCTGGCCCTGACGGCAACAGCACCCACCCCCTCCGCCCTGCCGGCAACAGCACCCACCCCCCTCGCCCTGACGGCAACAGCACCCACCCCCTCCGCCCTGACGGCAACAGCACCCACCCCCCTCGCCCTGACGGCAACAGCACCCACCCCCCTCGCCCTGCCGGCAACAGTACCCCCCCCCCTCCGCCCTCCCGGTAACAGCACCCACCCCCACCACGTGCGCAGCTTGCTGAAGCAGCACTCCTACCCCCCTGGCCCTGACGGCAACAGCACCCACCCCCTCCGCCCTACCGGCAACAGCACCCACCCCCCTCGCCCTGACGGCAACAGCACCCACCCCCTCCGCCCTGACGGCAACAGCACCCACCCCCTCCGCCCTGACGGCAACAGCACCCAGCCCTGCAAGCCCTCGCCGCCACCCAAGCTGCTATCCGAGCTGTCATGAGCCCTTCAGTCCACCACAAGACCAGGGAGGGCCATAGCTTTGAGGCAGCTAGCTATCTACCTCACAACCCTGCAGCCATGGTTTGCTGCCAAACAACCATGCACTTGTTGATGAGGGTGCCATGCTTGGTCTCGTATGTGTCACCTCAAACTCTATAATGTGATCACTGCATTGCATGCTTTAAGCCCGATGTCATATGGCAGTGCTGGTGTGCAAACATCTACATCAGCTAGGTGCTGGTGTTGGAGCCTGCTTGCGGTTTTGTCCAGGTCTAGGGCTTATCTGGCTGCAGCTTTTTGCCATGTGTAGATCTTGGCCATTGTGGCCGGTTTTGTGCAAGTGTTGCCGGCTGCAAGGTTGACCAGGTTGACCGTAGCTGGCAATGTTGGCAAGGTTGGCAAGGTTGGCAAGGTTGGCAATGTTGGCAAGGTTGGCAATGTTGGCAAGGTTGGCAATGTTGGCAAGGTTGGCAATGTTGGCAAGGTTGGCAAGGTTGGCAAGGTTGGCAATGTTGGCAAGGTTGGCAATGTTGGCAAGGTTGGCAATGTTGGCAAGGTTGGCAAGGTTGGCAAGGTTGGCAATGTTGGCAAGGTTGGCAAGGTTGGCAAGGTTGACCGTAGCTGTCACCTTCTGTTTGGTGTGCCATGGCAACACAGTCTGCGCCCCTGCTGGCAATGAGTGAACCTAGCCGGCTGTCGTGTTGAACCATGGCTCGTGACTGTGTTTATGTAAGGAGGCGTCAACCTGAGTTCCTAATCTTAGCATGATGTAAGGAGGCGTCAACTAATTGGCATGACTACACTTTCGAGTGACCTGGCTCCTACCATCTCTGTGACCAGCGGGGCAGGGCAGGAGCAGAGCCTGGCGGTTTGAGAGCAGTGGCAAAGTGTTTCAGCAGTCCCAGCCACCTTTGAGCCTGTGCTGCTGCTTGCTGTCTGCTGCCAGCAGCGCCCAGTGCAGCGGCAGGGGTGAGCCCTAGTCGGCAAGGTCGGGCCGCACCCTCAGCTCAGGCCCCTTGGGCAGCTGCTGAGGGGAAATGAGGGGAACTGCTGAGGGGAAATGAGGGGAAATGAGGGGGAATGAGGGGAAATGAGGGGAACTGCTGAGGGGAAATAGGGCTTGGTGACGGGAAGGCCTGGTGAGGCACGCGCGATGATCAAGGCCGTAACTGGCCGAGATGACTTTCTCCCGCGAGGCATGCCACGGATAGCCCCAGGAAGAGGCTTGGTAATGGGGGGGTAATGAGAGGGGGGGGCCTGGTGAGGGGAAGTTGGTTTGTGTCGCCAGGCTGGCAGCTCTGCTTCATTATGTATATATTTATTACTTTATTTTTGGTATATGGCATTCTAGAAAACACCAGGTGTCTCTGTCACAGAGTCTGTCACAGAGTCTGTGCCGCTTGCTTAGGGTTACTTAGGGTTTGCCTCCTACAACAGCCCCTCCCCCAGCCGTCATCTTTGTCCCATTTAGGCAGCAGCAGGGCAGGCAGCCAGGCTGACAGGCCTACAACGCCTGATGGGGATGGGGGCCAGCCAGGGCGCTCGCTGCAGCCTAAGCTCCCCCTCCCGTCGCTGCTCAGCCTGCTGTCGCCGCCTCAGGTTCCGAACAGATGCTGTAGCGACCGGCCCGGATCCTGCAACCTCCGCTGCGCCATCACATGCCGGCCGTCCTTTCCCGCTGTTCCTGCTTCTTCCGCGCTGCTGTGATGTCCGTGTCGGCGATGTGCACGTACCGCTTGCCCGCATGGTCCAAGAACTCGATGCAAGGGCATCATGTCAATCAGCAAGCTTGCTTGTGTTTCGCTTTCCTGTACACCGGCCGGTCCGGCATGCAATGGCTGGCGCTGATCGCGGTGATCCGGAAACCGTCCACCAGCACGACCTTGAAGTGGCGCTGGCACACCTTGCGGATCCCTGACACGGGCATGAACCGCTGGTTGGCCCTGCGTGCTTTTAGGTTCTCCTCTCAGTGAGAGTCTCACATGGGCTCCCACATTGTATAATGCTACCACAGGCTCCCACATACTCCGACGGTTGGCTCGGGTAGTTAGAGAGGCATTATAAAAAGCGAAAAAACCCTGCAACGCACCAGACCTTACACCAGCGAAACCCTCTGCATCCTACAGCAGCCATGGCCTCCATGATGCTGCGCGGCACCAAGCTCGCCCGCCCTCAGCTCACTCGCGGCCGCAAAGCTCCCGTGTGTGCTCTGCCTTCTGATCTAGCAGTGTCCGAGGTAGCTACTGGCTCCAGCGTTGCGGATCAGCGTCAGGCATGTAAGTGTTTCGTGGCCGTAGGTTTACCACCCTCCGTAGGTTTATCTAGCACACAGCTACACGCAGTTGCCACACTTCCTCGCGATGCACAGCTCCTCTGCCTTAAGCGTCGCACTGCCGCACTGGTGCGTACTGCCTCGATCACCTTTGTGCGACATATCCTCGCCATCCCGCCTCCTTCATCGCCCATACCCTCGGCCTCCCTGCCCCGCAGACCTGAAGTCCCTGCCAGGCGTGACGGCACCATTCAACGGTGCGTCCTTTCCTTACCCTGGCGCCTCACTTTCGACCCAGCTCTCGCCCGCCCGCGTCCCGCACTGCCCACACGCATATACGATCGCAGTTTCGCTGATTGTCGCCCCCGCCCTGATTATCCATGCAGATGTGTTCGACCCAGCTGGCCTGGCCACCACGGCCTCCATCCAGGACATCCGCCGCTGGAGGGAGTCCGAGATCACCCACGGCCGTGTGGCGATGCTGGCCGCCGTGGGGTTCATCGTCGGCGAGCAGCTCGAGGTAAGGTGACGGGCGACAGCTGGCCCACCGGCTGCTCCTGTCCCTGCACAGGGATGCCGCCCCAGTGTGCGTACAAGCACGCCCCTGGTCCCCAAGTGACGCTGCCGTAGTGCCTCGAGCATTGTGGTTTTCCTACTTTGCCCCAATGCCTTGTGGAATCTCAACGCTGCCATCCTGCTGCCGCTGTCATCCTGCTGCCATCCTGCCATCCTGCTGCCGCTGCCCCTGGTGCTGCTGCAGGACTCCGCCCTGTTCTACAACTTCGACGGCCAGATCTCAGGCCCCGCCATCAACCACTTCCAGCAGGTCAAACCAGGGTTCTGGGAGCCCCTGCTGGTGGCCATAGGGCTGTGCGAGAGCTACCGGGTGAATGTGGGCTGGAGCACCCCCACCGGCAACAAGTTCAACACGTTGAAGGACGACTACGAGATGGGGTGAGGCGCATGGCCTGGCCCGGCCCCTGTTATCCTCCTCGCTGTCACTGGGCTCGACCCGTCCGTTGCATGGCCCCCACCCTGGAGATGGGTGAGGAGCGTGGCCTGGCCCGCCCCTTGTTGTATGCCTCGCCAGCGGGTCGCCCTCCTCCCCGCTGTCACTAGGGCTTGCCATGCTGCACCTTGAGCGTGCTTCTGCTGCTCGGCTGGATTTGTGTCAGTGCAAGCATGTTTCACGCCCTGTACTGGGTTTCCCTCACGGCCCCTACCCGTGTCGTCCTGATGCTGCGGCTATCCATGCCACTAGAGCCTTGCATTCCGGAGCGGGCGGTGCGGCCTTCCATGCTACCTGTATCCCATTCCTGGGTTGGTGAATGGGGCTGTGTGCTGATCGGGCTGTGTTAATTTTTGGGGCCCAATGACCACTGTGTGGCTGCAGCAACCTGGGGTTCGACCCGCTGGGCCTGGCACCCACTGAGCCTGAGGCCCTAAAGGAAATGAAGACCAAGGAGCTCAACAACGGCCGCCTGGCCATGATCGCCATTGCCGGCTTCGTGCTGCAGGTGGGTGCTGCCCCTGCCGCCCTGGGCCCTGAACTGCCCCCACCTGCCGCTGCTTGGTCCTTGCCTTCGCCTAGCTAGCCTATGCCTTGCTCCCAGCCCTGGGAAGCAGCCCTGGGCCGCCATGTTTGCCCTTGCTGGTGAGTGGTGGTGCAGGAGGTGGCTGAGCCTGGTGTGGAGATTTTTGAGCACCTGTTCTACGGCATTGAGAAGGAGATGGTGCTGGAGGTGAGCGAAGGGTGTGGGCAGTTGGGTCACCGCACCTGCTATGCAATGTGGCGGAGGCTAGACTCCTCGCCCATCACCCTGATCCCTGACTCCTGCACTGGCCCCAACCCGCTGGCCCTGAACCTCTAGCTCGGTCACAGCCATTGCCTGGTGACCCTCGCCCCCCGCCCGACCCTCCCCTTGGCTCCTGTACGTGTTTTGCACATTGCTTCCTGGAACTGCCTTCATCAACGCAACAATCATTGTCACATGGCGTTGCTCAAGGCCCTGCTTGACTATCAATGGCTGACTGGCTGATTGTCCACGTCTGGACGGACATAGCTGGTTTGCTGAGCTGGAGGGGTCAGCTCAGGGAAATCCCATCTGGGGTGGCTGGCTGGCTGGCTGGCTGGCTGGCTGGCTGGCTGGCTGAATGGCTGGGTGGGTGAGTGGGTGGGGCCACTGGATTCTGGACCATCCTGCCTAGACCCTGCCTGCCGCTGACTGAGCTGCCTGGCGGGTGCGCTGCTGCTGCAGCTGGACGACATTGAGCGGGATTTCGGCCTGCCAGAGACCCCGGTGCCAGTCTTGCGCTCCAGGGGTGCATGAGCAGCCAACCCCAGCCTGCCTGCCAGCCAGCCAGCCTGCCTGCCTGATGCCTATCGCTGGCCTCTTCCGCTGCCTGATGCCTACCCCCAGCAGTGCCCCTTGAGGCACAGATACGGCCAACAGGGCCAGCCTGCCTCACTCCCCACCACCCCTTGCTCAGCCTCCCTCGGTGCCTGCCTGAGGCGCCTGGAGTGGGAGACACGGGCAACAACCGGTCACAAGCAAGGGGCGAGTAGGCGTGGCCTCATGGCTACCTAGCTAGCGCTGCCTGCCATCCTCTGTCGCCTGAATCGTGCCGCTTGAGGACGCCGTCTTTGCCTCTGGGGGTGGGCAGGTGCAGGTTTGAAGGCAGGAGCAGGTCAGGGTTAGCTGCTGCTGGACATGATGTGTTGCAGACGTCTGGATCAGGTTGGAATGTGAAGCTGAGTGTAGTGTGAGCTGGGCAGGGAAGCTGTTGCACTGAACTCGTATCTTGCTTGGCAGGTCTGCAAAGGACTTAGCCACACCAGGGCATGTGTTGCACGTAGAGGGAGAGGACGTAGTATTCAGCTGCGGGGTAGGAGAGGACTTGAAATTGGGCTGTTGGGTCGATGAATCAATGTTGAGGGTGTATTTGAGGGATGAGAGTACCTATTCATTCGATGGCTGTGAGTTGTAAAACCTTGTACAGTGGAACTTCGTAAAAGATTCCAGCGAACCGCCTGTGTTGTCTCTATTCTTCCGTGTGGACTGTGTCGCAGCTACATGTGGGCTGCTGCGAAGTGGGCACCCCAACAAGTTGTTCTGCCCACCACCACCTTACATGGGTAAAGGGTATGGCATGGTTGAAGGTAGATGAATCATTCGCAGCCCCCTGTAGCAGCCATGGTATGCTGTACCTGCCCCACCCTGCCGGTGGGAATTTGGGTACCTGGCCGACTCTGCCCCACTTATTCCAGTGCCACATGATCGGTTAACGCACCGCATCCCTTCACGGTACGTATGCGCGGCAATAGCAAAAGTGCCAACTCTTACCAGTTGAGTGACACCATGCAGTGTGACACCGTGCAGTGTTCGTGCGGTGCGGTGCCGAAGCTGAGCGCAGACGTTGCTAACAACCGTAGCACGGCGGACAGCGTATTCGAAAAGTCCACCATGTTTCTCTTGGGTCACATTAGCTCCTCGCCCTATCCCTCACCGTCAGCCTCTCAACTGTCCTACCGCTCTGCACTCATGACTGCAGACCCACAGGTCGTTAGCCGCCGCCTCGCTATCGGTACCTTGCGGCAACCGTGGCCCTGCACCCGATTGGGCCCGGCGACATCACACTCCTCACACGCGAGCACGGAAACGCACATCGGACTGCAGACGCTGGTCCCGCTCCTGCTCGTACTGCCGCAGCTCTGCGCGCTTCAAGAAGTCGACCTGCAGCCAAGCGTCGTCGCCAAGCAGTCAAGCCCCACTGCTCTGCACCACTGCCTGCCTGCGTGCTTAGCTGACTAGGTGAGTGCCTGCCTGCGAGTGTGGTGCAGTGCCGTGCTTTGCACTCAATCAGGACCATGCGGAGCTAGGGCTTCTGAACATGGGGTGTGTCCCGCCAGTGTAGTGTCCAGCAGCCCAGGCTCAGCAGTGCTCGGCTCTTTGCCTCCATCAATGTCTTATGCACGGCACAAATGGCGTTAATACGGCCTTCGACCGGTCATAGGTGCCGTATGCAAAAAGCCATAGGTGCCATAGACGCGTTCGCACAAATGTGTGATATATACACACACAGCTCTGACCAACCCTGCCCACTCGACTTACCTTACCTGCATATTGCATGCCTTATTGTTTTACCTCCTTGGCACACCTGCTTGCCTGCCTGCCTCCCTGTGCCACCCAAGACTGGCCAACCCCCTTCCTGCCTACCTGGCCCCTGCCCCCAAGCCCCCTGGCCCCAGGCCTGTTGCCTCCCTGCCTCTTGCCCCCCCGCCCGCTGGCCCCCACCCGCAGCCCTCACCTTGTCCAGGTACTGCTTGTCAGAGCGCTTGTGTGCCTCCAGCTCCTCCTCCATGCTAGTGTCGCCAGCCTTGGCCTGCTGCCAGTCCGCCTTGCTCTTGTCCAGCACACTCACCTGCAGCCGCCACACAGCAACCACCCTGAGCCCAGCAGCAACCTAGGCAGTGGCCTGCAGCGGCTGAGTGGCAGAAGTCCAAACTCTAGCGCTGCTGCCGCTGCTGCTGTACCTCATCCACCGCACCATCTGTCACCCTCAGCCTGCTTGGCCATCATGTCCCCGGCTACCTCTGCACACTGAAGAAGTCCATGCGACTCCATGCAACCCCATGCAAGTCCATGCAAGCACTGGGCACCTGCCTATCCAGCCATGGCCAGTGGTCTACATGACTTCACCAGCAACGCTACCCTACCTGACCATGGCAGCACTACACCAGAGAAGCCAAGAGAGCTGCCAGCACGCTCGTTCAAGGCCCCCACCTTGCGTTTCTTCTCCACCTCGTTCAGGAACGCATCCAGTCCCGACTTGGCTGCTGCGGGTGCCTGGCCCTTGCTCTGGCCTGCTGCCAAGGCCGCCTCCTTGCTGTTCTTGTCGACTTGCAGGGCCACCTGCAGCCACAGCCAGGGGATGCAGCGAGGTGAAGGGCCTGCTGGCAGCACCAGGAGGGGCGGGGGTGGCCACAGGGGGAATGGAGGGGCGAGGAGGGGCAGCATGATTGGACAATCTAATAGCCTAATAACCTAATAGCCAGAGGGCTGCACCTGTAGCATCCTACAAGCTAGTCAGTGCCGCGCTGCCCATGACGCTTCTATTACACCTGGCAGGCCATTCTGCCCTCTCGACACACCTCCCTTAGCGGAACCCCCAGCCCACACACCCCTGCACACCTTGGCCCACACATGAAGGACCCCACACCCATCCTGGTCATCCCTGCCGCCCCCCCTGCCCTCTCTATCCCACCGCCTTCTGCCCTCACTCCTTGTCTTTCCCACCTTTGCACCCTTCCCACCCTTCCCCTCCTCCTCCCTCCTCTCACCTGGATGTTCTGCCCAGCAAAGCGCCGAGTCTCTGTCACTGTGACCTTGCTGTGGCTGCGCACTGCACCCAGGGACGCTGCCTCACGTGCCGCCGCCAGCGCTGCCGCCGCCATGGAGCGGTTGACGCCGCTGCCGCTGGGTGACGGGGCGTCAGCTGCGCTGGGGCGCTGACTGGTGCCGGGCCCTGCATCTGGGCCCAGCACCTCCTGCTGCCCCCCCACGGCAGCCGCTGGCTCAGCCACCCCTTCTGCTGCTCCTGGGTCTGATGCAGCAGATGGGGCTGTGCTGGGTGCGGCTGGTGCAGGTTGGCTGCTGCTAGGGGCAGCAGCAGGCGAGGGCAGGGTGCTGGTGAGGGAGGGGGTTGAGGATGCAGCGCCAGGGGCACGGCTAGGCGATTGAATGCCCAAAGCTCGCATCCACAGCTGCAAGAAGTGTGGGGTGGGGCAGGGCAGGAGTAAGGCGACAATGGTGCTGGAGCAGGAGGGGTGGGATGGTGTCAATGGAACATGGTGTGGGAGGCTCAGGCGGATGACCCGCAGGCCAGAGGCGAGGAGCGAGAGAGTGTGTGGAGCTCACATGAGGGGTGCAGGCTTAGCCAAGCTTCCTATGAATTGAGCAGTTGAGGGTGAACAGGTGGGGGCGGTCAGGCCAGACTCACCGCATCTGAACTGCTTTTACTCTGCTTCGGGTCAACTGTTCTGCATAAAGCTGCCAGGCTGTTAGAACTCTTGGGGCCCTGGGCAGCTGGTGGTGCAGTGGAGGCGGGCTGAGGTCTGCCCGCTGGGCGGCTGTTCAGCAATGCCCAGAGGTGGTCTGTCTTGGCTTTCTTTGCAGCGACTCGAGGATCGCGTTCATCGTCGGCTACTAATCGGTTATCAACAGGTTCAGCATTGGTTTCCTCCTCCTCCTCCCCCTCCTCGGCTTCATCCTCGGCTGCTGTGTCGTTCTGGCCGGGCACACTACCGCGTGCTCTGTAATCTGACGGCCAAGCGGAACTGGCAGTCAGGACACGCAGATGCTAGCGTGCACCGCGGTAAAGGCTGTCACCAGTCACCTTGGCCTCTTCGCGGACTTCTTCTTGCTCACGGGGCCACCGAACTGCGCCCTGTCTTCCGCCTCAGCGGTGGTGTCTTGGTCAGGCCTGTAGTCGTCATCTGAGACATCTGAGCCGTCGTCGTCCATCAGACTCGCCATTCTTGCCTAACAAGATGCTTTTTCCGAGCGAGAGGGAGTTAAAACCCTGCATGCCAAGCACATGGCCAAGAGGAGGTGATCGTCTTTTGGACTATCATGCATATTCTTACTTCACGTACACATGTAAAACACATAGCTGCCCACCCTTGGTGTATCTTCGCCCGTTGCTGTAGGCAGCTTGTTCAGAATTGCGTGCTGATGTCCCAGCAAATGTGACCATATCACTGGTGCGGTTACTGGGGTGCCCTGGTCCCAGTAGCGTGGCATTTGCTTCAATATGCAAGTGCAGCTGTCGCCACCTGTCGCCATCTAGCTAGCGTCTCCGCGCCAC
The DNA here is from genome assembly GCA_030144725.1 of Haematococcus lacustris. Lineage (NCBI taxonomy): Eukaryota > Viridiplantae > Chlorophyta > Chlorophyceae > Chlamydomonadales > Haematococcaceae > Haematococcus > Haematococcus lacustris. The sequence goes on along the minus strand of JASKMD010000020.1, from coordinate 3,502,105 downwards.
AGCGCCAGCACGCGAGGAGCAGACCGTGTGCGCGCATTGCTGCCGCAGCAAGCAATGGAGCTTCATGGCGAATTTAAGGTTCAGCTTATTCAATCCACTTCATCACGTTCACTTGACCAGCCTTCCAGAGCCCTTCCAGGTCGGTATCGCTACGACCTAAACCACACGCTCCTCGCCGTATCCAGTGGTCGTCCGGTCATTTAGCGGGACAACAGCACATGTCATGCAAGGCACATAGGCACATGCCACAACGCCCTTGTCCTAGCCGCAAGTCACAGCATAACACAGAGCGCTAAGTTGTGTCCCGTTGTGTGCTACTGCACGGTCACAATGTAACATATCCCTACTAGCCTTAACGGGTGGCTAATCACAGGATGGATAGGCAAGAGAAGAGCACATAAGACACAGAATGAAAAGGCAAGAGGAGGGCAGCGCACTTCATACATCCTGCGTGCATGCTGATACAAGCCCATTCCAGGTCAAGGATGCTGAGAACCTTTGCCACTGTCTTGGCGATAGTCGTACACCTCCCTCATCCTCTAACCCTGCAGCCTTCATGTCTGGGTGCATGCAGGTGCAGCAGGACTCAGGTGGAGCAAGATACTGTCCCTGGGCATCTCCGACGTCCTCGACAGCCAGTGGCAGCTTCCTGCTAGCTCCGCCTCCTGTTGCACCTCCCCTGTCGGCAGTACAGCTGGGCCCGCACCCCTCAAGGCCCGCACCCCTCGAGTGTCCCTCACCCTCAGCCCTGCCTGCCCTGACGGCCCCCTTGGCACCCAAGGCAGAGTATCAGCAGCTGGGTCACATTCAGCCACCTCCTCACCGGCCCACATCCAGCAGCCACAATCACCAGGAGCAGCAAGGCGGAAGGCAGAGCGGCAGAACCCTAGCAGCCTCAGTCTGCTGATTGTCCAAGGGGGGGCCAGCCATGCATCTAGCCCAAGACAGACCAGTGGCCCTGGTGCCCACAACCTTGGAGACCGCGCGCAACACAGGCTCAGCACCAACACATGTGGTCCTTCTTCCTCTGCCTCCTCGTGTGGACACCCCGGCAGAGCAAGCAGCCTCAGCAGCAGCAGCAGTGGCCGCGCCACCAGGTCATCTGATGTCAGGCTGCCAGCCCCTACCTCCCGCTGCCGAGTACCAGCTACCAGCCATCTGCCTGCCCCGCCTCCTCCTCAACCACATCCCAAGACCAACATACCCACTTCCACCTTCAGCCTGGCTGCAGCCATGGCACATGCAGCAGGGGGGCCGACCGCGCTGTTGCCCCCGCCCCAGGCAACACCCAGCTGCGCTGCTGCCAGCCAGCCCACCCAGCAGCCTGTGCTGCGCCCTTGCCCTGTGCGCTATGCGTTACCCAGCAGGCTACCTAGTGCACGCCGCTCCGGGGTGCTCAAGCTTCGCTCCCAGCAGAGCAAGGGCCAAGAGCGTGCCAGTGCTTGTGTGGTGCCAGTGCTCGACCAGGGGCAGGGGGGTGTGGAGCAAGGTGCAGGCTGCAAGCAGGAGCAGCCACAGCAGGGGGGTGCTGCAACAGCCAGGAACTGCTCCGGGGGATCCCGGGCGGCTGCTGGCGTGCCCAGGGCAGCACCTCGAACCGCCACCCGCGTGCTCAGGCCCAGGCTGCTGCCATCTGTAGTCAGCCAGCCACGGCCAGCAGCCGGTGCTGCTGCTGCAGGCAATGGTGTCGTGAGGTATGGGGGCAGCAACAAGGACAGCATCAGCAGCCTCAGCAGCGGCCGGGGCTGCAGCAGCGGCGGCAGCAGCGGCCCAGGCCAGGAGCCCCCTGCAAGCCCTGGAGCAGGCGCAGGAGAGCAGCGGGGGAGCAAGCCAGCTGTGGCGGTCCGCGGAGGGGCTACCGCCCGTGTGGGCACGCCCCAGGTAATGCCTGCCCCACGTCCTGCAGGCCTGAGTGTCCAGGGGTGGTGCCAGAGTGACCCTGTCAGCCCTGAGTGTCAGGGCGGCGTCCCAGGGCAGCTGTGTGCAGAAACACGCCGTCAAGGGGTATAAAATGTGCGTGGTGTCCCAGCACTGGGGGCACAGTCAGCAGTGGAGCAGAGGGCAAGCAGGGAAGCAGGGTTGCCAGGAGGGTGACAGGAGGGGTGCTTGGAGGGGCATTGCTGCTCCCAGGGCAGCTTGTATTTGGTCCTTCTCCACATGCAGCTTGGCTGCCCCTGTGCCTTGTGCCTGCAGTCGCGCGCTCGCCCTCTCACTCGCACTTCACGAACCCCACCAGGCTGCCGCCGGGGTCGGGCCCGCGCCCATCCCCCTCTTGCTCCCCCCCCCCACCCCCTGCAGCCTGGCCTACCGCAGCAGCTCCCTGGCACGCCCTGCTCGTCCAAGCCCGCCACTGCCATTCCTGCCCTTCCACCCAGCATCATCCCTGCCAAGCGGGGCGTTGCCATCCCCCCCCTGCTCTTGCCCCAGCCTCCTACCCATCCGGCACCAGGGGCGTCAGGGCCTCAGGCAGAAGGCCCACGCACTGGCCGCAGGGTCAGCCTCATCCCCAGCCCGCGGCCCGGCTGCCCGCCAGCACCCGGGCGCACTGGGCTCCCCCCCAGCTGCATACCCAGCCCCAGGCCAGAGGGCGTCTCCCACATCCCCAGCCCCAGGCCAAGGGGGGTGCCTGCTGCCCCTCAACCTCTGTCCACCCCTGGCCAGCCTGCAGGCACTGGCATCACTGCAGCAGCGCTGCCAGACCCAGCCACTCCCTCAGCAGAGCCCTGTGCGGCCCAGCAAGGGGCAGGGCCCGCCGCGGGCTGCCCTCCAAGCACCACTGCCTCCCTCGCCTTGGCTGGCTCTGAGGGCGAACCAGTGGCCAGCTTGGGCCCACCCCCTGCCCTGGCCACCCCCCACCCCCCCGCCTCCCCCACGGCTTCAGTGGCACAGCCGGCACCTGACCCCCCCCCAGCCAGCGCTCCCCCCAGCAGCCCTGCCTTGTCCTCCACCAGCCACGCTGCCCTGACACCAGCTGTGGGGGAGGAGGCAGCTGCCTGCGCTCCCACCCCCTGTTCTGCTGCTGCCCAGCCCAGTGATGGCCGTGTGGTGGTGGGTTCCCCCCGGCTGCTCAGCTGCGGCTGCAGTCCAGCCTCCGGGGTCCTGGACTGGGCAGAGCAGCTGGAGGAGGCAGGGGTGGGGGCCGGGGCCAGCTGCTGCCACCTGCCTCTGCTGATAGCCCTCAGCCAGGAGGTCAAGGCGCTGCGGCAGCGCTGCAAGGAGCTGCAGAGGGAAAACCTGAGGTGGGGCTGGAAGGGACCAAGGGCAGGGAAGGCCAGGAGGGGAAGAGAAGGACAGGAAAGGAGGAGGGAGGGCAGGGTGAGAGGTGGGAGGCAGCTATGAGGGTGTGCCTTGCTGCTGATCAGGGCCATAGCCATGGTCACACTCTGTTACACTGCTGACGCCCCTGTGCCTCTACCCCTGCCATGGACAGCAGCAACAGCCATCCTCCTACAAGCTTGCCTAGCAGCTCCCCCTGTGTGACCTGTACCTTGACAGCGACCTGATGGCCGTCACCACCGTCACATGGTGCCTGGCAAGAGGTGGCAGGTCTGCCCACTTGCTGTCCCTGTCATGCCTGCCCCACCACCAACACCCCCTCTACCCCTACCCCTGCCCCCACCACAGCCTGCCTTTGCAACACCCCCACTGCCCCTGCCCCCACCACAGGCTGCGCTCCAACGAGTTCCTGGACCCTGCTCTGAGCGACAGCGTGCGCGAGCAGTTGGAGGTGCTGCTGGCAGACAAGGCAGCGCTGGTGGCGGACAACAGCAGGTGGGCGGGGCAACGCCAGGGGGCCAGCCAGCACACTGCTCACCACTGCCGGTAGTCCAGTGAAGGCTGAAGCTGCTGCCATCACACACAGCAGTCTTCCTCTTATGCCATGCAGCACCTGCTCTTGCCACCCCTCTCCTACCTCTTCCACCCTTTCTTCCTCCCTCCTCAACTCCCACACCTGCCCCTAGCCTCACCCACCCCTTGCCAAGACCGGGCTGCCTCAAGCCCCTCTGCCTGCTGCCATCCTCCCACTGCAGGCTGCAGCAGGAGAACGCCGGCCTGCAGCACCTGCTGGACTTCACAGTCCACGTGCAGGCGCAGGCCCCCACCCCCGGCAGCCAGGCCTCCCCTGCCACCCCCTCCTGGGTATGGGCCAGCGTGGGCAGCGGCGCCGCCACCCCCCACCACCACTGTGGGGGGCGGCAGCTGCCGGTCCAGCCTGCCTGGTCAGGCAGCGAGCGACGTGTGCGGGCCATTGCAGCTGGACATGGGCGACACGCCTCGTGCAGCCCACAGCTGCGCTGGGTCCCATCCGGGGCTTCATCACCCAGGTGCTCAGTTTCTGCAGAGGTCGCTGCAGGCCCTGGTCTTCGAGGCTGCTGAGGCCAGCCCCTCCAGCCACGCCCTGCCTCCCACGCCCTGCCTCCGGCCAGCCAGCCAGCCTCGCAGCTTGCCACCCTGCGGCCCGGTGCAGCTGCAGCCGGCAGTCGCTCTGGTGTTCTCCAGCCCTGTGAGAGCCCAGGAAGGCCAGGACGTGGCAGCAGGGGCGGCACCCCTCCCTGCCTGGCCACTGCAGTGGGAAGACGCAGCAGGCAGTGAGCCAACGGCTGGCGGCAGGGGCGAGGTGGTGGCAGGTGGAGGGGAGGTGGCAGCAGGTGGGGGGGTGCCTGCGCCAGCCAACGCCTGCCCCCTGCACCTGGATGAGTCGCCTGCAGCAGTGGAGGAGTGGTATGCCCAGAACCTGGGCACCCCCACCAGGGCGGCACGGGAGGAGCAGCAGGCTGCTGCACAGGGGGCGGCCGCGGGGAGTGAGCAGGAGGCGCGCCTGCCAGCCTGGCAGCCAGGCCTGGCGATGTCCTTACGAGCCTGGGAGCCAAACCTGGCAGCGTCCTTGGCTGGCTGGCAGCCGAACCTGGCAGCGTCCTTGGCCGGCTGGCAGGGTCTGCGTTTTTCAGCAGACAGCCCCACAGAGGCTGGTGTGCTCCTGGGCGGCGTCCTTGACGGTGCTGGGGATGAGGTGGCAGGTGTGGAGAGAGAAGGGCCAGCAGGGGAGACCAGTGGGGGGCTGGGCGAAGGGGGTGCAGGAGGGGCACAGCAGGAGGGGCAGGAGGGGGGAGGGACGGCTGAGGCCGAGGCTGAGGCAGGAAATCACGGCAGGTGTGCAAGCAGCGACGCGGCGTGCCACGTCCAGCGGCTCCAGGCATACACCAGTGGGAAGGGGAAAGCAGGGGAGCAGGGGGAAGAGCCAAGGGCGAGGGGCCAGTGTGATGTGCAGGCTGATCAGCACGCGAGGGTGAAGAGTTTCAGCCCCGCCATCAGCTACAAGGCCTGCCTCGTGGGTGGCGCTGCCAGCGTGTCTTCCTCTATGACAGCTGAGCAGCCGCTGGAGAGCGCGGATGCAGCTTCTTCCCGCGGCTCCTTCCCGCCTCCTTCCCGTCGAGACACGCGGTCTCACACGAGGAGCGGAGTGACTCACCAAGCCAGCCGGACCAACACACCGGGCGCATCTCGCGGCGCCTCGTTTGGCCGCGACGTGGCCCCAAGCCGACACTACGATTGCACTACGATTGCACAATGCCACTCACCGGATGACGTTCGGCCTGGGCGTGATGCAGCATAACAAGTTGGGGCATCACCCGGTCCCAGCAATCATCCGGGTCGACAGGCTCTCCCTCGCCCTAGAGCACTGACGCCGCGTGTGGCGACTCTTCGTACACACCATGATGCGCACACCCTTGCTAGATGACCACCACTCAATAAGAAAACGACATGATTGTGAGCGTAGACCTAGTTTGTATCTCTAGCTCATAGGTTCCGAGCTGTAGGCTGATGTGACAGCCATCGCTTGTCGCAGGCTATGCCCCTTGCTAACTCAGGCATAGCTTGCGTTACCTGCTTTGCGTGTAGGCGTAGCAAGCAGTCACGCTAGGGATGGTGGCCTGCCAGGGGCAGCGCTTGCACGTGCCAGGGGCAGCGCTTGCAACTTGCATGTGGCCTTGCCAAAGAGTCAAATAACGAGGAAAACAACCGTTTCCTTGCCGTCTTTGGCAACATTGCATGTGTTTACACAATGCTGGAACATAGGCAGCTCATTTCAGCGTGGCTAGCACATCCAAAGCCGCCTCCATCACCCGCCGGCCTTCCGCTGTCTGGCCCTGAGGAGCTGTGGAGACGCTGCGCGCAACATCCTGCGGCAACAAGCAACTAGCGCACGGTCGCGCCTACCCGACCCGGCACTGACTTGCACAGCGAGCAACTTGAGTGACTCGAGTGCCTTAGGTGAGCTTCAACAACAACACTGCAACGCCCAGCAGCTTAGCGCTGCAAACCTACAACACTTCATGGCGGGCGGGCCTCTTCGCGACGTAGAACAGTTCTTCCGCGCTCACCTGAACTCCCAAGTCGCTCGCCAGGCTTGCCAGTTGCTTGTCGCCGTGGCACATCGTCGCGATGGCCACCAGGGCGGTAAAGGTCGCGTCGGGGTTGACATAGGGCTGCGAGTTTAGCAGCTCCACCAGTGCGGAGAGGACCTGCGAGTGGGCGCAAGCACGCCCTAGCGACGGCGCAACCCCCAGCTGTTATGGCTGGGCAAACTGGACCTGTTGCTGACTTGGCGCGAATAAACCCCGCCCCGCTGCCAGCAATACGGCGACAGCTTGCAGCAGCACAATCACACGAGCTCCGTCTGTGGCTCACCCACTGAGACCAGCAGCAGCTGCATCTCCAGTAGTGCCTCCTTGCCCCCCCCGCCCCCGCCCTCACCCGCCTCACACCTCCCAGTGTGACTCACCTGCAGCTTGGCCTCCTCCTCCCCACCTCCCTGGCGGCTGGACACAGCGCAGTTTGACAGCAGCGTGGCCCAGCTGCTGCGCACCGCCTGCACACAACCAGTGTGACATGGCAATGACACAGCCAGCACCTGAAGTGCATTGAACCCCATGTGGGCCAATACCATTATTCAAGGTGTTACTGTTGATTCACACTGCTAAACCGCTGGCCTGGTGGTGTGGCCGCTGGGCATTGAACCCTGCTTGGATCTTCGTTCTTCATGCCCCCTTAACCCCCTTAACCCCCTTAACCCCCTTAACTCCCTAACCCCCTAACCCCTACGCCCACCGTTCCAACGCAAGGCCGGATCCAACCTGTGGACCCCTCTTACCTGCCCAGGACCAGAGCTGACTTGACCTGACGCCAGGAAGGGTGAGTAGGGTAGGGAAGCAGGTGGGGGAAGGAAAGGGAAGCAGGGGTGGAGGGGTGGAGGGGGGCAGGTTCCTACACCCTCACCACCCAGTACCTACCGCACCCACGCTCCTTCACGCCCGCTGCCACCTGACCTGTCCAGTGCACGACCTCCCCCACACCTGTTCAAATCCCGCAAACCTCATGCCCACCACACCCTGAGCTGCACCATGACACCTTAACCCAGGGCTGATCATGAGCTTGTCTTATGCCAGGCTGGAGGGAGCCCCCCCCCCCCCTACCCCCTCCCCCCCCACCTCTCCCCCCCCCCCCTCACCTTGCCAGCCCCTGCTGACCCCGCCGCCTCCACTGCTGCCGAGAAGGCGTCCAGCACCGCGCCCTGCTGCCCCTCCACCCAGCTGCGCAGCGCCGGCTGGGCGAAGCAGTTGGCTAGCAGGCGGAGGGCCAGCAGCAGGGCGGGGCCCCCTCCCCCCCCAGCCGCTGCCCTCAGGGCGTCAGCCAGGGGCCCGGGGCTGGGGGGGCTGAGGGAGCCGGGGGAGGAGGCCAGCGAGGAGGAGCCCGGCTGGGTCAGGGCAGCCAGGCGCGCTAGGTCCAGGGCGGGGAACAGCTGGGGGCAGACAAGGCGACAGGGCCGGGCAACAACTTGGGGGGGCGGGGCAGCACGCGGGGGGGGGGAGGGGCGGGAAGGTGCCTCCCCATGCCTTGGTATGGCCCTGCTGCTCCCCCCCTGGGTGCAGGGGTCCACCTTGCTGCTCCCCCCCACCTATGCCCTGCCCCTACTGCCCTTGCCACGCTTTGCACTGCCGCCCCCCCCCCCCCTCCTGCCACAGCCCTTTTCCTTCACTGCTACTGACCCACCCCCTACCCCCCATTCCCCTCCCTGCCCTGCCTCTGCCCCTACCCTGCCCCGCGCCCTGCCCGCCTCACCTGTTGGGCTGGCCAGTGCAGCATCTTCAACAGGAGCCCTGCTGCTGCTCCCCCTGGCGCCAACCCTGACCCCCCCTGCTGCTGCTGCTGCTGCCTGGGGGGAGGCTGATGGGGGGAGGCAGGCCAGGAGCCCCTGCAGCCCCGCCCCGCCCTCCTCCTCATTCAAGGCCAGGGCGGTTGTGTCCGGGCAGGCGGCCAGCTGGCTGCTGAACTCCCTCACCTGCAGCCAGGCAGCAGGCAGGGCAGGCGGGGAGGGGGGGCAGGGTTGGCGGCAGGCTGGCTGACATCTCCCCCCCAACAGGTGAGGTGCCCTGACATGGCTGTGAGAGCCAGAGGGCGGACGGCAGGTCCCTCGCCTCCCCTCCTCCCCTCCTCCCCTCCTCCCCTCCTCCCCTCCTCCCCTCCTCCCCTCCTCCCCTCCTCCCCTCCTCCCCTCCTCCCCTCCTCCCCTCCTCCCCTCCTCCCCTCCTCCCCTCCTCCCCTCCTCCCCTCCTCCCCTCCTCCCCTCCTCCCCTCCTCCCCGCCTCCCCGCCTCCCCTCCTCCCCTGCCCCCTCCCCTACCTGCCTTCCCCCTAAAGAACGCCATCCACAATGACCACAGCTTGCATCCATCCATGCTGACCCCCCCTCCCTCCCCCCCCCCCCTCCCCCTCCCCTGCTCAGCCCCTCTGGCCCTGCACTACCTTAGCCGCCAGCTTGTCCAGGGACGGCACCGGGCTGTCAAACACGATGAAGGTGGTGCGCGGCGCATGGCTCAGCCGCCCCTCCTGCTGCCCGCTGCCTGCGCCACCGCCCCGCACCAGCAGCAGGTCAGGTGCTAGCAGGTCAGGTGCTAGGGCTGCTGGGTTAGACGGCCAGGGGCCAGGAAGGCTGGGCAGCGCCGCTGCATGTCTCTCACTCCTCTGCCCCTCAGGGTCACACTGATCACTGCCTGCCTCCCCACAAAAGAGTGACACACGTAGGGAATGAAAAAAAGAATGATACAAAAAGAATGATACAGAAGGAATGCCCAGGAGGAGGTGGGGCGGAGGGGCCAGGGGCTGGGGGCCAGGGGGATCACCTTGCACGGCGCTGTGCCGGCCAGCTGTGCCGGAGAAGGGGTCCAGGAAGCCGCCCGTCACTGACACTGACGCCAGGTCCACCGCCTGAGCTCACACCACTCATCACACTCACCATCACACTTCACCGTCACACATCACCATCACACTTCCAGCCTTTATTTTGCTTGTACTCACCCAGACCTCCATGCCCTGTCACCTCATTGCAACTCTTTCTGCTTTTCCACAAACACATACTTCCATCATCACACTTGTGTGCCCATATG